>AWHC01207225.1:0-13164 GCA_000465285.1 Eidolon helvum
TTATTTTTGTTTTTTTAATTTATAATATTTCAAGACCAAATACAGGGTTTTTTTTTTTTTTTTTATGGAATTGTTTTTAATTTAGTCTAGGCCCTAAACCTGGAATTGAACTTCATCGTGCAGAGAAGGAATCTGTCTACAAAGTTTTCAGGGGATCATGATAATCTAACACTATGAGCTAAATTATTTACATGTATGTAAATAATTATCTATTGATTTTAATAGAGCCTCAAAAATTTATCTTTTTCATTTTAAAATGACTGAGATGAGGCTCATTATTTAATGGCTCACAGTCATATACACATGAGATTCAAATCCAGGTCAGTGTAGTATCACAATCTGCTTTTTATGCCATTTTGCGTTAATTTTTAAATTCAAGAACTGTCTATATTTGAACAAGAAATTGAATTTTAAGTAATTTAAAGTTTCTAAACTGAGACAATATAATAGAATAGCTAGGAATAGTGATTGATGGGTGGGTGGAAGGCAAGGGAGAGTGGCAGTAATATGTTATATTGTCTTTTTAAAAAATTTTTTAAGTTATATTGTCTTATATCATAGCAGAAGATAGTAAGTAATGTGTAAAACTGATCCAGAAACAATGGAATACACACATGGATATATCCAAAAGAAGTAAAAACGCAAACTCTTAAAAGGAATGGTACTGGGTTTGAGTAAGGGATGGGGTTGGCAACTGTTGATTTACATTATCAGCCCTTTGGTACTTGAAGATTTTTAAAATTTATTATCTGACAAAATTTAAAAAGATTTTAGCAAAAAAAGCAAATGTACGATCTAGAATGTGGACTAGAGGAAAATCGGGACATTTTCTTAGTCTGTATCCATTACTGTCACTAATCATGTGAAATTGCAGTAAAAGAGCATTAACCAAGCAACCAATTTTTTTTTCAAAGTCTTGTTCTAGGCTCTGTGGGAAATAAAAAGGTGAACATGGTTTGATTCCAGGCCTCCATCACATTACAGTCTAGCTGAGGGTTCTGGGCGAGGAGGACATGTAGGTGGGGACAAACAGGAACTCACATTTTGTTTGTGTCTGTTCCACACCATGCTAGATACTTTACCTATGTTATTTTTGATGGAAAACATGTATCATAGAAAAGATAAAATATGGAGAGCTGTATGGGTTTGGTGGGTGGTACATGCTGTTAACTTGCTATCAAGAATCAAGCTGAGCATTTAGGATGGGCCTTCAAAGTAGAAAGGAATTTCTTTAGACAGAGATGAGATGGGAGAGGCATTGACATGTTCGCTGCTCGAGAAACTCTTGTTTGGACCTTGTTTCTTTGGTTCCTTTTGTACATATAAGCCATTGGCTAAATAAAATCTGTGTAAGCTAGATACAGATCTAAAATGGATTTCTAAAACGTTGTTTGCTCAGCTAAAGAACTTTTATTAAATGTAAGTGCTGGTATCAGGGTTACTTTTTACTGAAACTACTTTCAACTTCACGAAAAGTACAGAATCACAATTAAGATTTGAGTACAAACACTCCTGTCAATCAAGTGTGAGAAAAGCTAAGGCAAATTTGGAGATGACATGAATATTGTATTTATTTTTGATTTTTAAAAATTGTCCGCATCTTTAGGAATATTTTAGCTTTGTTTTTTAATGTAACTTATTTGTTTCATTTCCTTGGGACTGTACTTAGTCAATTACTGAGGCCTAGTGGGGTTAAATTTTAAAGATTCTTCAGTTTGAAAGCATGACCTCTTCACTGTCTTGCCTAGCTTTTCAGAGCTTTGTGTTTTTACTCCAAGTGGAGACATTCATAACTATAGAAGAACTGTGATTTTCAGCATTTTAGAAATCGCATCAAAACTATAGCACTAACAATAAATAATTAAATATCAAACGTTTAAAATAAACATACAACTTTTTGTATATTGAATTTACTTTGTCTCTTTCATTTAGGCAGTAAGTGCTAAGGGTGAACATTGTCACCTTGAAGAATTAAGTTGAGAGTGTCCTTGCAAGATCAATCTGAGAGTGATCACTTTCCATTCAGGAAGTTTGCAAAAGTCCTTGTTTTACAGGAGCCCCTGCTTTGTCATGTTCGATTTGAATGAATGACTTTACTGCCAGAAATTCCAGAACATTATATTATACTTTTTGAAAGTATGCTTTTTATATTTCTTCTAGAGCAGAGAAAGAAAAATAACTTAAGGGGTTCTAAATGTGATCTCAATGTAGAAAATCTTATATTAAATCAGTTCCTTAGTGGTTTAATGTCTGTAGTCTTTGTCTTGAATCCTCAACTTAAATACTTAATAAATTCCAGACACAATCTGAATTTTTAAATAACTTTAAAATTATAAAAATATTTTATTCTTATTGTGAAAAACATAGAAAAGATAAAGAATAAATCAAAATATACCCATAATTTCACAACTGAGAGATAACTTCTATACCCATTTGATGTATTTTTCTTTTCTTCTAGTCATTTAAACAGGGTGTGTGTTTTTAATATACTTGAGACATATCTATATATGTTTCCTTATGTCCATTTTCCTCACTTTTTCATTATATCTTAAACATTTAATGACCTGAATGCCTCCTTCATGTTGCTTCTTTTGAAACTTCTTATACTCTTATAATGTCCTCTAACAAAAAAATTGATTAAAATTTGTGGAATTTTAGTTATTAAAATTATAAGTATTTTGTAGTCATAACTACTATATGAATTTATGAACTACTGACTACCACAAACAATAAGCAAATATAGTGGGCTTCTATTAGTCTTTTTAAGAAGTCACTTGCTTTTTAGGTTATATAATAGTTTTTGTTTTTGCCTGAAGTACTAGAACATGGGATTTTGGTAAATCCAATTATTTTATTTCTGACAGCCTCATTTGTGACTGCTTGGGTACTAGTTAAGAGCGTGGATTGGTATTATATCATTACAATTTAGTAGCTGTGTGACTTTGAGCAAAGTATTCCTTCTCACTGCATCTCCTTTTCAAGATTAGAGACTAAATGAGAATAAAGTACATAGCTCAGAACCTGGCAAATAGGCGGTATTGAATGTACTTGTATTTTGTTTTGTTTTCATTGTCATTGTGAGGTCTTTGGTTATTGAACAAAACAAAGGTGACTAGCCTTAGTAGAGGTTGATAAACATTTTTCTACCCATTCAAAGTAGCTGGCCATGGGGGAAAAAAGCAAATAACCCATTTTAATTCTGGGCCAGCAGGAAGCATCTTTGTTCTGTCCCATTGAGAAGCTAAGTCTTAAGATAACTTCATACTTCGCTATGAGGCAACTACATACAGGCATTTAAAAAATTCCCTGCTGTGTCTGCACTACTTGACATTCCCAAAGAACTGACTTATGCCTTCCTGCTCATTATTCAATAGCTAGTTTCTACATAAATACCGAACTTTCTCTAATAAATGATTGTGGATGGTGATAGTAATGGCTTCCATTTACTGAGTGCTGACTGTGTGACAGCTAAGAGCGTATCGTGCATTATCTCATTTAGTCCTCAGGGCTACTCTGTGAGACTGTTTTTATTACCCCTATTTTATAGATGAGGAAACTAAGATTTATTGAGACTTAATGTTATCTAATAAGAATTTGAATGCTGGTCTGCCTGACTCCAGAATCTGAGCTTTTAGCTTTACTTGTATCTCTGCTGCCTTTGTTTCCTAATTATTGCATAGCCTCATTCATTTGTTCAGTCTACATTTGTTGAGCTACTACTCTGTGCTGGCTTGTTCTAAGTGCTGAGTTAGAGCAGACAAAAGCCCCTGCCCCCTCTTAAAGCCTACCTTCTATTATATTTAGGTTACTTGTATTCATTTTCCTCCTAGAAGGAGCATGCCTATAAGACAGTGAGTGTCTTATTTCTCTCAAGTTTTAGAGATGTAACTGAAGTTTTACTCAAAGCTAAGAATAATTCCTGGGCTTATAAAAGAATTATTTTACCAAAATATTGGAAGTTAGGCTGTGCCTAATTGTATTCACCAGACTATGTGTTTATTTTAGCACTGGCTTTTAGTCCTTTCAGACTCTTCAAATTGAAGATGTTCTTAATGGTACTTTAAGAAGTATTCAGAGGTTTATAATTGTTTATGATTAAGTTGCTTTTTGAGATCTTAGTTTCTCTGACTTCCTTAAATGCTCTATAGGTGTGTGGAACAGCATAAAAATCTTTAGAATATAGCAAAAATACATCAGTTAAAACTAGTACAAGAAGCTTAATTACTTTATAGAATAAATAAAAGTATTTTGATATTATTGAAAAAATACATAATATATGGAGAAGTCCAACTATAAAGGAAAAAAGTGATACATTTTTTCTTTGATATCAAGAATATTAAATCCTTCTCTGCAAATGAATTGTTATAATTTTAAAAGATGTATCAAAGCATTTGTGTTGAATGTTAGCCGTGTAGAAGCTGAAAATAATTTTAAATATCCTTAGGTGCAGGCTACCATGTTATATTCTTCACCTAGGAAATCATCAGTAAATACTGATAAAGAACGCAGTATAAAGAATGTGGTATTGTAATAAAGTAGTTGCCTTGTTTTTGCATTGAAAATGCAATTAAACCTTTTTGGCCCTGTAAAGAGCAAGTAGCTGATAATTTTTTGAAAGTCATTTGTCCAAGAGGGAGGATCATTGGCAAACCAGCTGCTATTCATTTTAGATTTTGACATTATTTCTCCTCGGGACTCTAATACTGGGCTCTCTGATAACTGGTGCAAACTCCATGAATATCTTTCATTTCTCTAGAAGGAGGTGTGGATTTGCAAGGCTACCAGTTGGATATGCAAATACTACCTGACGGCCCAAAGAGTGATGTGGACTTTTCAGAGATTCTTAATGCAATACAAGAAAGTAAGTTCACTCAAATTTTAAATTCACCACGAAAGGAGAAATTATTATAATCCTTGGGAGGGATATTAAACTAAAAACCTTGGATATGAAGCTTTAAAAAAAATACGATGTCTTATAAGAGATACTAGGTAAAATAATTTTGAGACCAGAAGAGATTGTTAGTGAAATGAGGGTTTAGTTCGTGAAACTGAACCACATAATGTTGGGGTCTTTGAAGAAGCGTGTGGAAAACTGTAGTGGAATTATAAATTCTGTAAATTGAAAATGCTATAATATTTACTGAATCACTACCTATTGTAATTTTTTAGATTCCTTGATTAATCATGATGAAAGAAAAATCTTTAAGAAAGCATAATATTATTCCTTTTCTGAAATATGAGTAGTAGGAAGTAAGTGTTGATGCAGTAAACTGAAATTAGGAATTTATTCTCCAAAACGGGTATCTGAGGTCATTGATGATGGGTCGTGACCCATAAGTGAACCCCTCTCTTCTAAGCGTTTTGATTAATCAAGATTTACTCTTCTTATACTACTTTATTTGTGTTTTCTAGATTTCACTATGAATTTTATCATAATCAGTACATTTACTCAAGTTATAGATTAAGCATTGAGAACAGGTATGCAGTATCACATACTAAGTCATTAGCATTTGTGTCTTGTTATCAGAGCTCTAATTCTAGATTGTGATGTTCCTTCTTTAATATCAAACAGTATTACACGATGTTGCATTTGAAGGGTTTGGATCTGAAGAGCACTGCATAAAGTACTACTGCAAATTTTTTTTTGTTACATTTACTTTTGTGACATTGCATTTTTTAATAACAATTTTAAGCATTTTTATAGTAGTTATCCCCTGGTGTCATTATACTTCCCTCCTGACCTTATGAGATAATTAATACTTCACTTCATAGGTAGGACAACTTAGAGTGAGAGAAGTTAAGTACCAAGGTAATATGATAAATAATGGAGACCAGACTAGAATGGGGGAGGGAGGGTCTCCTACCCTCCATTTAATTCTTTTGCGAATGCACTCGGTATAGGGCTTAAACTCATTGAGGTGAAGGATCCTAATGTTGAAGATAAGGCTAGTTCTGAGGGAAATATTTTTAATGAAGAATATAGGAGGACCAGCTACTTGTTCTGTTGGGCAATCCTTTCAGGTTAGCTTAATGAATAGGAGAGAAAAAATTTCCCCAGCGGAATAAAAGTCAAATTAATAGACATTGGAAAGAAAATAACTTTTCATAGTAAGTTATAAAATTATGTAATTACTTCATCTGATTTGAAAGATGATAGATTATACAATGCTGAAAGGATTTTAAAAAATTTTAATAAATGATGAAAGTTGGTTTCTATGCAAGTACAGGAGATGAACTTAATTTTTTTAGGGCTGAATGAACTTATAGCAAAGTGAACTAAATGTTTATGAGACTATATTTATAGTAATTTTTGTTAGCATATCTTAGTAAAGACACATTTGTATATAATGTTAACTATTTTATAGTTTAGCATAGTGACTTCTTTCTGAACAAGTAGAAGAGTATAGTGTGAGCATTTAATATTTAAGTTTAAAAATAAGGAAAAGGAAATATTACTTTAAAATGCAAATCAACTTTTGTAGGTTTAAAACTTTTCTCGTACTTTGGAAGTAACCTATTTATTTTCTTGTTAAAAAATAAGTTTTATGCTAAGTAGGTTTGAGAAGCTCCCCACATAGCCTGAGTCCTTTCCAGTAGGAAAGATTTGGGCCATTCATCCACCTTCAATCTTTGTCTAGATTTCAAATGAGATTCAGATGTTTAACCAGTTCGCCGATATTTCTAAACATAAAAATGCATAGTCTAGTTTTTCAAGGGACTGTGCCTTAGATTGTTGTTTATAGGAAACTTTGAGAGACCAACATATAAAAATGTAAAAAATATATATGATTTGAACATCATTAAAACTCCTCTTCTCCTTGAAACATTTTTGTTGAGATTAGTAGGATGATGAAAACATTTCATTGTTTTTTAGAATTTTGTGAACATATATGTATGATCTTTAAGATCAAGCTATGAGGAAGAGAGAGAGAGAATAAGTGAAAGAGAGGGAGGGAAGGAGAGAGGGAGGGAGAGGAGAACGTATGTATGTATGTATGTTTTCAAACATTTCTAGAGTCTGAGATAGGCTAGCGTTATGGTAAGTGCTTTTCCATTCTATCTCTTCTCATTGTTAAAACAACCCTAAGTAATAGCAGATAGTAATTTAATCATTTTTTAAAGTGAAAAAAACCGATTATACCTCCCCAAAGCTATATGATTAATATGTGATTAGAGTCACGATTTAATTGTTTGTCAGCCCTTGTTCTGGTAAATAAAAGGTTAAATAAAAATGATTAGGGAAAATGAACTACTGTGGATTTAAAAAAATTTATTTCTGTGTTGTTATATCTTAATGTAAGAATTCCTCCCCATGCTTCTATATTGTAAAATACATTTACATTTTTTTTCCTATAGTACTTATGTGCTAAGAATAGCTTTCTCTATTCAAAAGATGTCTCAGAGTGGCTGGCTATCCATAAGTGGTTTCTCAACTTCCCCTATATCAGATATATAGCTTATAAGGGAGAAAAGAGTTACTTTATCCATTCATCCATCTTTCCATCTATCCATCTCACTTGTTATGTGCCAGGCACCATGCTAGGCATAATATTTTAAAGCAGTGTTGAATGTTTTGATGTGTAGTTCAATTCAGGAAAAATGAAAATGTTCACAGGTCATGTTTTGTTGTTCACAATGAAAACAACCGCTTTCCAGGAGAAGAGTGTTTATGTGTGGCAGTATAATATAACTGTGTGTGTGTGTGTGTGGGGGGGGGGGTGTGTGTGTGTGTGTGTTCCTTGACGTTATTTTCTCCTCTCTATTCTCATCCTTCACGCCCCATCCCGTGATGGCAGCAGCTTCCTTGAACTCCGATGTTTCAGCAGAGTTTTGTGTTGCCTATAGTTCCTGGCTTTTGTTTTCTGAAAGCCTGAGCTTCTGAGTGGCTGATCTGATGCTTGGATAGAAGAAGAAAGAGAGGGAGAGAAAGTTCCTAGGATAACCCCCTCAGAGCGTCCTGCAGTGGTAACATGGCTTCTTGTGGGTGGGTGAAAAGGGAGGGAATGGAGAATGGCTGTGTTGGGAGCTACCCCTGAGCCACCTGAATTGCCAGCCATGAGTGACATTCCCCAGCCTGAGGAAGGAACAGATCTTGCAGCATTCAGGGAACTTTAGAGACTCTGAGACGGCAGCAGTATCATTTTCCTGTTTCTTTGTTGTATCTTTAGTACCTTGAGCCAGAGTGTGGAATATAGTAGCTACTCAATAAATTGTCTTAATGAGTGAGTGAATGAATGAATCCATTGTAGACCTGCAAAGGGGGCAGCTCAGCAGTAGCCAGTATAGATTGGAGGCCTGACATTCTGCTATTTATGAAACCTCTGGAACTTTTGGGCTGTCCTGGATGGGTGAGGGAGAGGGACGGGAATGTCATCAATGACCACAATTAAACTGTGCATCAAGCCAGTGGGATGGGGCCTGGGAAATGACTTAACTCAATGTAATGATAATGATATCAGTATATGCAGATATAGACCATGGAGACTCTTGAGTGGCGTTCATACCCCACAGATGTTGTTATGTTATAATCCATTAGGTTCAAATGAAGGAAAGAGAGCACAGAGCAGAGTGTTTGAAATGAGAACACAGAGGTTGGGACGATGATTGGATGGTTGATACCCTATTGTCCGACCTCTGTGCTTGCACGTGTGCCTGTATAATCGTACAGCTGTCCCTCCATCAGTGGTGCTCTGTGCTTCTGTGGCTGAGGAGCCTGAGGAGCCTGAGTCATTTCTCTCTGCCATCCAGTGAGTCATTTCGAATCTGATTTCTTGAGCCCTGATTTCAAATTTTATTTTTAATCCTGTAATCCTGCTGTTTAAAGAGGAAGATGAGGGAGAGGGGGGTGCTGACGTACATTAAACTAGTAATCTTGTCTGGCAACTCTGTTGTTGACCTTTTTACCTATGTAATTTAGCGTTAAATTTTCTTTGCCTCAATTTCCACATTCGTAAGGGGGAGCTAGTCATAGTCAATCCATGTAAAGCTTGGTGTAGTGCCCGGCACATGGTAAGTGTTATATAAGTGTTGGCTACCACCTTGTCTGCATTCCTCTTAACAGTTCTGCATGGCAGATTGTATTATCTCCACTCGAAGAAATTAAAGTTTAAATAAGTTAAATAACCCAATCTAATAGAAATTAAATTAAAGCTTAAATAAGTTAAATAACCCACAGAGCTCATGCTTCTTCCTGAGAAGGGAGAATCATGGTCAGTAGACGTTGAGGATCTTTACTGCAAAACACCATCAACCTCATTTTGGGCTGTGATAAAGGTAATCAAGGTTACTGAGCAAAGCTTGAGTTAGGTACATGGTCTCTAGATATCATTCCCAGGGCTGTGAAAGGTGCCATCTTTATCTGCCTTGTTATAGAGGTAATGAAGGTGTCTGTCTTGTCTTTAGAATGAAGTGTAGTAGCCAGAGAAGGTCTTCATAAAAAACATGTTGTCCCAGGAATGAACAAGTTAATGACCTTGGCCCCTTTGCTCTGTGGGCACCCCATGCCATCTATGATTCTCCGTTTTACAAACAGCATTCCTGAGCTGGGAAATGTCAATGAAATTATTTTTTTAATGACCACGTAATTTTTTTAAATCTCATGCCTTTTTTTTTCAAAGATGTATTTTCAATCTCAAAATATTTCAAGTAAACTTCCCATGGCTGAAAAAAAAAATGCCTACTCATGTTTATATCAGTGAAGACTGCAACTTTCTTACCCCAGTTTTTCTCTGGATATGTGTTAACATAAACATTATAATTATCATAACATACTAAAAGAAATTTCTAAACTGTTTTTCCCCCAAGTATATTTTTATGTACAATCTCAATATTTAAAACAGATAGCAGCTATTTGGAGTATGTGGGATTGAAGTGGGCTTTGCCCACTCAATTTCATCTTTGCTCCCTCCACGGCTCCCAAAGCGCCCAAAGGGATTCTGGGGTTCCAGGGAACACACTTTGAAAACTACTGATCTATTGGAAAGGAATAAAGTCAGCTAAGTAAAGATTTATGTCCTTTCCAAGTACTTTAATTTTTTTCCCTTTTTTCTTATTGGTAAACTAGGCATTCTCTGCCTTAGGGCTATTATCAGATTCATTTGAAGAGTAATGAACATCTGTAGAGTCCTAGGCTTGCTAGTGTCATATAAATGCTAAGTAGTATTTGGTTTTAAAACTTCCAGCCTGAGGTGCTCAAAGCTGTGCTGAGTCTGTGTTTCCCTGAATTTTTAAAAACATTTGATCTATTTGTTACATTTTAAAAAGTGTCAGACCTGTCGGACTACAGATGTAAAGTCTAGTTTTATTCAGATAAATGTTAGAACTGTGGTAAGATAATTGTGTGGTGGTTAAATGACTTCCTTTTCTTGAAAGCCTAAAATGATATGAGAATGATTTCCAACATTAAAAGAAAAAGCCCAGCTAGAAATAGCATGGATTTGAGAATAAGAACTGGGTTAAAATTCATCTTTGTCACCTCCTAGCTGCGTGGCCATACTTAGCATCTCTGGACCTGGCTTCTTTCTCACAATACCTGTCTCATAAGGTGTTCTGAGGATGAAAGAAAACAGGCTCGACAATTCTTAAAGCACAGTCGGCTCTCAGTAAATTATAATCTGTCCTCGCTTCCTTCTAAATTAATGCCTGAGCCTAAGAGAGAAACAGATTCTTTTAAATAATCTCATTAAGATAATGAGAATAAGAAACGATAACAGTTAGCTTTTATTTATAATAACATAGCTTTCGTTTATTTTTAAATGGACATCGAGCACCTATTTGCTAGCTCTTATGTCAGTCTTGGAGCTGCCTTGAGCCTTCACCTGAAAGGGATCTAAGAAGTAGAGGTGAATCTGTTATAGAACAGCCAAGTAAGTGTTCAGATTGAGATATAAAGTCTTTTTTTTTTTTTTTTGCATATTTAGTTATTCTTAAAGGTGTCCTTTTTTTTTTTTTTTCATTTTCTAATGAGGCTTTGAGGTCAATATGCAATACCTTCAGAATTCTGAGTATCAGATGTAATAATGTAGAACTCGGGACAAAAATAGTATAATGAACTGGCACTCTGCAGAACAAATATAGATACTTAGATTATGCTGCTCAACCCTCTCATGTCTTCAGTGACCTATAATTTCTTGCATCAGAAAATACTGAAATTAAAGTACCTTACTGTAATGCCAAGGTGGGGTTATTCTGCTACATTTGGAAAATAGGGAATTAAAAGAGCGGTGAGTGAAACTATTTGATTTTTTTGATATTTATTTCTATTTTAGCCTATTTCTAAAAAATATTTACTGTTTGGTTTTTTTTTAATTTCCTTTATAGCACCGATTTCTCAATTTTATTCTCTTATTTGGAAGTACGAGGCTTCCCACTTGTGTCTTGGTCATGTTTATATCTCTAGCACCTAAACTAAATGTTGGTTCAGTGAACAGATGACAGAAGATAATCAATTTGTTTATTTGAGCCCTTGAAGTATGTTTCTGGTCTTTATTTCCATATAGAATGAATAATAGCTAATATCTCAAATTTTTACTGAGGAAATAATGACAAATATCTGATGAGTAGATCCAGTACTACCGCAGTAAATTTGCCTTCCCGTCACATAAAGAAAGTCAGCTCTGCCTGCTTCCTGGCCCTCAGATTTTTCTGGGACAGTATAGCGAGCCCGCCCTCAGAAATCTCTGCTATGCTACATTTGATGATTTACTCAGACTCTGTAGCTGATTTTTAGTCTTCCCAGGCAGTTTTAGTTTCTTGACCCTTGTTCAGTTGTTATATGTGAATTCTGGCTGTTCCCCCCGCCCTAGGTCTTTTTGGGCTGAGTGCCTGCTTTTGCAAAAGAAAATCATGTGGTTGTCTCCCTTACTTTCCCAAATGCATGGTCTCTACCTGCCCTTACCCATCTCAGCTGCCAGTTCTGTTCACACAGCTTTTCCTGAATCGGAATGCAGTGCAGTTTTATTATTTGGGTAGCACTGGAATTTTTGCATTCTCTCTCCATCTAGTCTTTCTTAATAGACTCCTCAGAACAATAGGATCCCTTTCTTATTTAATGAAGTTAACAGCAGAATTGTTCCAGCAGATACTTATCAGACATTTTTATTTGATAAAAAAGTATAAGGGAGGTGATGGGATCCATTAATAAGTGACCTTATTTGGACATAGAGTATGTTTATGACATTCATGCCCATAGGAAGAAAGGCCCCATTCCTACCTTGGCTGGACAGTGAGCTCTGTGAGGACAGGGGCCATGTCTGTTGTGTCCAGTATTTGAGCCCCAGTGCCTAGCCCAGCTCAGTGTCTGGCCATGGTAGGCACATGAAAAATACACATTGAATCAATAGCTTCTTAGAAATTGGTTAACTGCAGAAATTGGGGATTGTTTTCTCTTTAGAGAAAATGATGTAAGTTTGCATCAGAGGATATTGTGCTTTGTTTCTAAAACTTACCTTGTAGTTAAAGCTGATAGATCAGTAACAATGGTGAAATATTGATGAAGGACACGTTTCTTTTGTCTGTGGAATATTTCTATAGTCTATTGTCTTTCTGACCATGTGTTCAGCTGAGCACTTTCTGACATTTCAGCATTTTGAATTTCTGCTGAAGCTCTTGAGAGGCCGGCAGGTGATTATGATGCCTTAACATCACTTATTCTCTAAAAATCAGATCACCATGACACACTGATTTCTCTTGAGCACCCAGGAAGCCCAGACAGTTATTCTGTTGGGCAAAAGTAAGGAGATCAAAGGGTTTCTCTCCCTTTTCCCAAGTTATCTGGTCCCTCTAGAATCAAATGGTTGGGCCTTTAATGTAGAGAATTTCCCAGCTTTAGTACTATTGAAATTTGGGCTGGAGAACTTTTTGTTGTAAGACTATTTCGTGCATTGTAGGATGTTTAGGGGGGTCCCTGACCTCTACCCACTAGATAACACTAGCACTGCCCCCAATAACCAGAAAATGTGTCCAGACAATGCCAGATGTCTGCAGGGTGACAATTTGGTCCCAGCTGAAAACCACAGATATAGAGGGCTTTATTGAACTGATTGTGCTAACACCAGAATGTGATACTGACAGAAAATGACCTGGTAATTGTCTGTGGCAAAAGCATATAGGGACAGTTCTCACAGATGGATGGCTGAGTATTCAAGAGTTTCATGGGCCAGGCAC
>KE803232.1:0-12082 GCA_000465285.1 Eidolon helvum
CATGCATGGCTCAGCTAACATTTTGTGAATACTCTGCTGCCGTGTGCTGAGCACCACGCTAAATGTTGGCATCCTGAGATATAAACAAAGCCGTCAGTCGCAGCCCTCCAGGACTCTAGGAAGAGAGTCTTATGCATAAGTAACTATCCAACGGTGTGCTAAGTGCTGTAATAGAGGACTGCAGTGGTGATACAAAGAAGGCAGGAACTGGTGGTAGATACAGGATCAGAGAACTGTGTGGGAGACTTTGTTATAAGATGGGCTGTAAGATGGAGCATTCTTTTAGCGCCGAAGGAGAGCTTTGTTTCAGTTATCTATTGCAGTATAACAAATCAGCCCCGAACTGAACAGCTTAAAACAATAATGGTATTTTTCATGACTCTGGGAGTTAGGAATTTGGACAGGGCTCAGATGGGGAGATTCTTATGCTCAATGTGGCCTCACTTGGCTGCACGTGGTTGGCGCCGGGACTGGGCTGGAAGGTCTGCGAGGGTTTCACTCCTGTGTCTGGCACCCTGGGTATCTCTTCCACTCATCCACCCTCTCTCCTCCCCTGGGGCTGTCTTGGGCTTCCTTAGAACAGAGTGGTCTTGGCGTAGGAGGATTTCACATTTGGCTGCGGGCTTCCAAGAGGTTTGAAGCAGAGCTGTAGTTCTCTTAAGATCCCAGGCCTGAAAGTCCTCCAAAGAAACAACCAGAATGTTGGCTTTGCTGCATTCTGCTGGTCAGAGCAGCTCACAAGTCCAGCTCAGATTCAAGGAGTGGGAGGGAATAGGAGCCACCCACTGATGGAATAGCATGTGCTTATGAATCAATGGTGGTCACCTTTGGAGAATGTCTACCACACGCAGACAATGATTGAAGATAATAAGAGAAAGGTCACCATTCTTGGAGCAAGTTCTCAGAGGAGTCAGGAATAAATAATAACAGTAGGCGTTGTAATAGCTAAGCGACACTGAATGTGCACTTACAATATGCCCGGCATTCTTTTAGGCTAGGGGTCCACAACCTTTGTGGTACCAGGGACTGATGCTCCTATGAGAACCTAATGCGGGGGGGGGGGGGGGGGGGCTGAGGCAGTGATGCTGGCGCTGGGGAGCGGCTGCAAACATAGATGAAACCTAGCTTGCTCACCCGCTGCTCCCTTCCTGCTGTGCGGCTGGCTTCCTAACAGGCCATGGACCCCGCCCAGGGGTTTGGGACCCCTGTTTTAGGCACTCAGCATGTATCGTATCAATTTATTAAACCTGACAACAACTGTATCAGATACAGTTATTAACTTCATGTCACAGATGAGAAAACTGATACACAAGGAGATGAAGTAACTCACCTTAGGTCACACAGCTAGTAACTGGGAGAGGGGGCACTCAAACTCCGGGACATTCTTGGACAGGAAGAATGGTGCCTCTCCCACTGGGACAGTGGGCAGGAGGGAGTGGCGGGTGTGGGTGTAGGTGAGTATGGATGAGGGGTGAGAGGATGACGATGTTGTGGAAGTTAATGTCTGATCACCTCTTTTTAAAGGTCGTGTGGTCATTGCTTAAGTGCAATGGGCAGGATAGGTTGGGCTCTGTGAAAAACGTGGTTTATCATCATAGCGTCTGGATTGGAGCAGTAAAGCGGAAAGCCATAAAGGCGTTGTTGAGTGGCCAAGGGCCCGTGTTGGCGAGGACTGCTTGTGTTTGGCACCTCCCTCCCTTGGTCCTGTGGGTTTTCTGCAGCAGGGCCTGTTGGGTAGTGAAGGCCCCTCACGGGGCTGACCCCAGAGTAGCAGTTTCAGCCCGTAATCCAAGCCTAGTCTCTTTCGTGTCCAGCTCCTGTGATTACCTCAGTCTTGCGAGATTTCTCCGGTAGCTCCTAAAAAGCAGCATTTCCATCATAGATGGAAAGAAAAGAAGACATCAAACCCTCCCCACATGTGTTTTGACCTTTAATTGGGAGCCTATTCAAGCGACCCTTCACGTACCAAACGTCAAGTCTTGACACTGCCTCTAGGACCACTGAGAATGGGATTCTATCCACACCGTGTCCCCAAAGGAGACTCTGCTCTTTTTGGTGGGCTAAAGGATGTGGGCATTGACTGTCACTCAGATCAAAGTGAGGGGCGGATGGCTTCTGCTCTTCAGGCTATGACGATGGCCTTCAAGGGGCCCGTCTGTCCGCAGAACCACACAGGGAGAGGTCGTGAGGGTGTGGAGGCAAACACTGCATTTTGTGTCTCATTCATCTCTTAATCACCCCATCGTGTGGGGTCTCCAGTGATCCCGGAGTTTCCTAGCATGCTTATTACTTGTGTTCTTGGAGACTTTGAGTCATAGGAGCGTATCTTCATAGTGGCTGATCTCTGGAAAAGCCAAAGCACTGCCGCGTGGCTTTCTAGTCCTACAGAGTGTGTTAGAAAACATTTCTCGAGAAAAGCACATTCAATACAGATGACTCCAGACACATTCCCCAGAGGTGCCTGCCACTGCTGCTCGGGCTCCAGTCTGGGGTGTCTGGAAGGTTCAGCCCTTTGTTGCTATTGGAAACATTTTAGTGTGAATTTTTGACACATCATTTGCACTATTTCCTAAGCCGCGGAGCTCCAGGGGCTGAATCCTGTTTCTCCTGGACCCCAGTGGCCCAAACAGCCTTCGACCGATTGAAGTCGGGACATCAATCTAATTCCTGCTTTGATTCCCCTATCTCGGATTAATGTTTGCAGTGTCAGCTAAAGCTTCTACCAGACCAGATCTTATCCATGTCAGGGGACCAGCTGTCTTCTCTGTCTTTGCCCTGTGGTTCTGAGGTCTGACCTGATGCAACATGGTCGTGACATTCGGGGTTGAAAACTGTTAGTCCTGGAGGCTAGTGTTTAAAGAGGGGTCATATCTGATTCAGGGGTACAGTTCTCTAAACATTTCTTCTGTGATCATCACAAGGGAGGTTGGCCTCATACCATTTGACCCGTTAGTTCAGTTCTTAGGAATTTACCAAGTTACAACTTTTTGACAGCAAAATTTACATAACTGTATAAAGAGATTTGCCCATGGATCCTCTAATAAAGGAAAAAATGTCTAATTTAACTTTAAATCTTATTTTGCAAGCAAACTTTCAAGATGTGCTTCATGATAAAGTTATCGATAACCAACATCAGGGTTAAAAAAGGATCTAATGGTGATGACACTTTCTCCATTTATAAAATCTGAGTTCTAAATGCAGGCTTATTCATGAGAAATGAAGACCCTTTGCCCTGTGTAGTTGGGCTTCTGCATCGTAAACCCCTCTTCCCCTTTTCCAACAGTGGGGACCCTGTTGGAGTCACCCTTTTATTCCACAGTCCCCAACACAGTGTCTTGTGCTAGTAGACGAATGAATGAATGAGTAAAAGCTAGTAGATGAATGAGTGAATGAGTTGTTTATGGTTATCATTGTGGTAGTCTTTTAGTTTTGATGGTACGTTAATTGCCAAGAAGGAAAGAATTAATATACACCAGGTTTTCATAACACTATTAAGATAGTTTAAAAAATTATGCACTAGAACTTTTGGGCATAGTGCAGAAACAAATCTACATTTCTCTAATAGTATGTATAACTTGTATGCCACTTGGATAGGAGCAGTTTCTGAACCACACTGCATCGTGTGGACATAATGGATTATTGCTGAATGATCCAGAAGCATCTACTGTCCACGGTAGTTAGGGGTTGCTAGGCAGAAGCCAGTCCTCTCTGGACTCGGGAAAAGAAGAGTAGCTGATGTGGAACAGTGGAGCAGCAATAAACTGAACCGGGAAGAGAGAGATACAGTTTTAAAGATAATTCCAGGCAAAGCTGTCATCGTGGGAGGTATATGACAGGTTGTAAAATAGTTCCTGACTCATAGAACTTTACAGCTGGGAAGTTACATAAATACTCATACATGTGACAGTTTCTCCTTCCGTGACCCTGCCAATGTCCTCCGGGGCCAGCCCTTTGGGGCCCAGGCTGTAGGAGTCGCAGACTCTTCCTTCAGGGCATAGAAGATGAATTCACTCCTTTTTTTTTTTTTTATTCTGTCAAGATTTGAATTCTGGAGACAGAGCCTGGGACTTGGGATCGGTGCCCACTCCATGGCCAGGAGAGAGTGGGTATCTCGGGTGACAGATGTGCCTAGGTCATGCACCATGGTGGGGGGCGTGTTCTCCAAAGCAAGACTAGGGGAGTGGGCACTGGAGGCCGAAACCTCTGATGCCCACTCCCTCGGCCTATGTGCGTGAGTCACATGCCCACTTAATAAGCACAGCACACTTTTTTGCCTGTATACACACAAGTGCATATAACCATAGATAAACACACACATATATCTGGAGGATACGCTCATGCAAACAAAGATGGGGAAAGACAGAAATGTATATTAGTAGACATTTTCACAGACAAATACAAAAGTACATCAAGAAGCATCGTGCGTACAAGTATTCAGGTGATAGCAGCATGCACACGGGTGCACGTATAGATGTATACGTGGAAATACATGCAAAAATACAGACAAACTCATGAGTACATGTCCATGGCAAAGTGCATAGGTGCTTGCAGAGAAAATGGGCAAGGAAAGGAAGGCTGCATGGTAGAGGGTGAATTAAGGAGAGAAAATAGAGGGGCGATAGAAATAAGGAGGGACAGTAGTACTATGGGATGGGAATGGGGTCCAGAGTTGCATGCTTCAACAAAGTAGCTGCCTGAGGCTTATTATTTGACTCTGGGTGTCTGCCTGTGTTCTTTTTCATAGGCCTCTTGGCACTGTTCCTTGTCTGTGTTCACTGGGTTCATTTGATCAGAAGGGCAGTGTGACGTCACAGACGGCAGTATCCCTGGTTCAGTCTTCATTTTCCTTGATCTGCCTGTATTAGTGGAACAGCTCCCACTTCCCCTCCCCCGCTTCTGCCTCATTTCCTGCCTCTTTCCCACCACATTGCCCTGGCCATATAGTCATTCCCCATAAGGGCAACCACGTTGAGTTCTTTTATGCCTCTGTGCCTTTGCATATGCTGTTCCTGTGCTACTCTTTCTGCTCGGAATGCTCTTTCTCATTTGTCTGGTTCTACTCCCTCAAAAATTTTAGCCTAGACATCATCTCCTCCAGGAAGCCTTCCAGAAATCTCAGTATGGTTTAGGTGCCATTTGTCTCTGTGCATCCCTATTATAGCACTGACCCTTCTGTGCCATAATTGTTTCTAACTAGGTTGGAAGCTTCTCCAGGGTAGAGATGGTGAATATTTCACTTGTATCCTCAGCATCTAGCACCATGCCTGGCCCTCAGTGAACATTTGAGTCCTTGAGTGGATCATTGCAGGAAGGAATGATTCTATAAATGAATGAATGAATGAACGAACGAACCAGCGTAAATAATGACTCCATGAGTTCAGTACCCTGGACTCGTAAGCTGCTACATAAAGCTGGGTTCCCTTTTATCTTTCACTGCCCCTTACCTGAATCGTAACTCAGAACTTTTCACACCTTCTTTTTTGAATATCTTAATTAGTCGCCTCCATATGGTTGAACCTCAAAACCGCATTTTCTTAAACCCCTGCAGATGATTAGCTGCCATTTAAAACTCAATACTATCCATGTGAGTTCCCTGCATGATGCTTCTCTGTCAGAGTAAGAAAGGATTATTTCTCTGATGATAAACAGTACTCATTTATAGATACTTTGGAAAACACAGAAATATATTTAGAAGAAAATAAACATCTTTATTTCTAACACTAATTATTTTGTTAACAGTTCAATGTGTATCTTTCTAGTCTTTAAAAAATGTACACACATGTATATATAACAGACTCGACTTTTTCATAAAATGGGGTCATACTGTCTGTATAACTTTGCATTTGGAATTTTCAGTTTCTTGCAAACATTTTCCGTGCTATAATATTCTTTAACATATTTTTTTTGATGGATGCATGGTATTCCCTTGTAGATTGTAGAGAAGAATTTTTCATGCCATTTAATTGTTTGGCATCTCTATTGGTACTCATTCTTGCTGTATACAGTGCTGTGTTGAACCTCTTTGTATGTTGTATGTAGATCTTTGAACTTCCGGTTATTTCCTTTGGAATGGGTTTATAGAAGGAGAATTACTGGGTCAAAAAGACTTTAAAAGAAAAAAAAAAACCCTGTGTGAGTAAACCAGAATGTGTTCCAGAATAACTATTCCAAAATAGTTATTCTGTGGTAGACTTTTGGAAATAGATTTATAGTTTGTATAGTTCAGCAGTTTTCCAGAAAGACAGTGGCTGGGCCCATTGTTTCGCCAGCCTGTTGTCTGGTTATGTTGTTGCATCTCATTGTGAACAGGTGTTTACCCATGAAGGGGTCACAACTCAGCACCTTCGAGGATCCAGAGCTCTGGAGTCGGGGCTTTGGGCCTTGGGAATCTTGGCCACACGGAGGATGTGAACAGGCCAGCACTGATTTCCTGGGGGAACTGATGATATGATCTGGGGGTGAAAAGACGAGAGCTGGAGAACACAGGGCTCTTCTGGGGCATCCTCTCTGCTGTCTGTCACCCAGCCCAAGCCGTCTTTCCTCGAAGCGCCTCTTCCTTGACCCTCCTCTGTGCCACCACTGTATCTGACTGTCCCCATTGTTGATTGGTTATGTGGTTAATGTACATAACACAAGATTTACCCTTTAACCGTTTTAGGTGTACAGTTCAGTAGTATTAAGTATATTCACATAGTTGTGCCGCCATCGCCTCCACCTTATCATCTCATCACCTCATACTGAAACTCTTACAGTGACTTATTTTTAATTGTGTTTTTACTACCAGAATGTGAGTACATTGGGGTGAGAGACAGTGTTTCAAGATCCCAGAAGCCTAGTGCTGTCTCTGGCGCATAATAGGAGTGCATCAGTGATTGAATGAAGAGATGGCAGAGCCACCTGAGGGCACTTCAGGGGAGGGCCACGTGCGGAGACAATCTGAGTCCTGACCATACTGTTGGGGAAGTGGGGAGGTTTCTCCTGTCACTGTGTCACCATCAGCTTCTCAGGCACCGTGGCTTGAACGCTCCATGACTCTGCCGTGATTCAATTAAACTGCATGAGTGCTCTTTGCTTCATATTCTTTTAGCAGTCTCTGTCTGCTATGCTCATTTGCTTTTATTAGGAGCCAATTTTTAATGTTGTTAATCTAAGTTTTTATGCATACATCTTGTCTCCCTATTTAGATTATTAGCACCTTGCCAGAATAAAGCCTTGCAATGGAAATATTACTGCTGATTACTAATATAATATTTCACTGGAGCTAAGATGCCATCGATAGTGTGGTGGACAACTTAATTTCTGCACCTCTGAGGAAAATCATAAGGAACACAACAATGTCACCTAAACCACGACAGACCGTTGGTTGTAAATACATCCTAATTTCAGATATATTAGAATGTGAAAGTCTTTGAATGGATGAATCACAATAGTTGTCAAATAAGTGCTTGTTTAGTTTATTTTGTTTCATTGTTTGTGTATTCATGTTATGTGGAAAGTAGATGAGAAAGTTTATAAACATTACAGGAAATGGCCTTAAAATTTCATGTCATGGAAATTCCCAATTCCACTGATTCTTTTCCTGGGACTGTGAATCATATAACTTTCCTCTTTGAATTTAGCACTTTTTTTCTAAGGCAACTTTCTTCATTTTATTTCACTCATGTTTCTTTCATAGTTTTGTTTTTCACTACAGATTTTTCAGCTTATTTTTTTTTTATTTTTATTTTTTGGCGGGCTTGTGTTTCATGTAGGAAGGATGACCCTGTTTTAAAGACCTTACATCATAGAACCTTCTAGTACACTTCCTTAGGATCCAAACATCTCAAGGTTGTCACAAACAGCAGTGAAAAAAAGCAAGAGTTAGTGTTTCTAATGCCAAGTGCAAATTTCAATGGGTGAAAAATACATTTTTAGACTAGAGTGTAAATATTTTGCAAAAGTGGCCTAATAGGTGATTATTATAGCAACTGGTTAGTTTCAGACCCTAGGAATTCACATCAACAATTTGCAGTTCCTTCTGCTTAACTGCAAGTGACCTTCATGAATATCACTTGATATATAGAGCCTTAATTTACATGTAAGGACTACATTTTTCTGATTTAACTAGCTGAGAAGAGCGGGAACAAGAAAGCATGTTTGTTTTTATTTGCCCTCAAACCTATTTCTACTTTCGCTTCCTGGTTATTAAAATTCTCACTTGCCTTAGCCTGTTTTCTTTTATGTGCCTAATCTTGTTTAGACCTAGAACCTTGAACCATTACCTTTCTAGGCCATGTTATTAATAATTATGCTAATAATTGGCATTTTTTGAAAGCTCGCCATGTTAGTTCAGTGGCTCTTGACCTTGTGGGCGTTAGAATCACCTGGGAAGTTTTGCAGTTCCAGCCCATGCCCGGATGGATGAAGTTAAAGTCCCTGGGAGCAGACTCTAGGCATCAGTAATCTGAACAGTGCTCCAGGTCATTCTGATATGCAGCCAAAGTTAGCCCTTCTCATGCATTATCTCATTTAATGACCCTGTGAGGCACGGTTTCTTTCCTTAGCTTTACAGTCAGAAACACTGAGGACAGGACTGATTAACCCAGCATAACAGAGTCAAACCCCATTTGTCTGATCCCAGACACTATTCTTTCAATACATGTTACGTATGCCTTGGAGCCAGACGCTGTGATTAGAACGCAGTGAGCAGTTGTATTCTGCAGTGTTTGTAAAGGTAACACTTTCACATCAACTCAGGAAGCCCTTTCTAAGCCCTGGCTATTGTGCAGATGTTCGTATTGTGTTCTTTCCTCCTGTCCTTTGCCCATCCTGATGTATAGACTTTCCACTGGTGCAGAAGTATTTGCCGAATCAGCATTTTAGTAACTCGGACTGTCCCCGAATGATCCTCGTGGAATGACTTGTTACATTTTGGGTGCTTTATTAGAATTTGTAGTTATTTTAAGTCAGTTGTTCTGTGGAGAAAGCAGGAACTATCGTCTAACAAGTGGGTTCATAGCATAAGCCAGGGCAGTTGTCGATGCGGGAGCAGTTTGCAGAACTGCAAAGATGGCCATAAACAGTCCCCAGGGCCAGCCTCGTGAGTGCACACCTATCAGAGAGAAAACACAGACAAGGGAGGCCGGCTCTGCTTCCAGGAAAGGCCCTGGGAAGGAAAGGGGAAAGGAGCAACCACAAGTTAAGGAGAAAATGTCCTAGGGAGAGATGGCCTATGTTTGAAGGGGAGAGACAGAGATGCGGGAGGAGGGGAGTGTTCCGCCAAGCCTGCATTCCCTGATGGCGCATTTGAGATTCAGGTTACACGGAGAGGAAGATGCACAGGTGGGGGAGGGGAGAGGCGCACCTGGCGAGGGGGATGAAGGGATGATAGGGAGAGAACTGTGGTGACAGAGGTGGGCTGAGGTGAGGGTGAAGGTGACGAGGGACCTCACGTGAGATGGTGCTGATTATCTCGGCAGAGTGGGAGAGGTGATCCGATGTGAGGGCGAGGTTTCAGCCCCAGGGGAGAGCAGGAGGCCAGCGGCCACGGTGAGGAAGGCCATCACCGAGCCGGCGGGCCGGGGCCCCCCTGCCTTTGGGGCAGCGGGGGCCTTTGGTGCAGTGGGGGTGGGGTGGGGTGGGAGGAGTACTGCAAGATAAATTGAAAGAGATTATTCTTGTGCTAAACAGTCTTCCAAATGTTGCAGCCCCTTTCAAAAGTGTCTACATATAATTCAGATTCCAGAGGTGGTTTCCATTCAGCTTTTCAAGAATTCATCCCATCATACGAATTAAAGCTCACAAAGCATATTCTCTTTTCTTGAAGACTGGTAAGGCTAGAAGGAAGGCAACCTTTCCCTCTCTTGAACAGCTTAGTCGAGTGGCTCGACTGAGTGACCAGCTTAGTTTGAGTGGATCTGTTAGTGTTTTGCAAGTTTGACAGAAGTTTAGTTTTTGAAGTTTTATGTATATCTTGCTATACCTTTTCCTTGTAATTTATAACATACATACAAAGAGTACTCTTTAAGTATGTAACTGGATTAATTTGCACAACGCAGCTGTGTAGCACCACTGAGATCAAGAAAAGAGGACATTCCTGTCCTTCAGAAGCCCCCTTGTGTCCCCTTCCTGTCTCGAGCCCCTCCTCCAAGGTAATCATCCTCATTTCAAGCTGAGATATTAAATTAGCGTGCGTAATTGTGTCACACACAAATGTGAACCCAGTGGAACCCACCGAAGTGTTAGCTTATGTGTGGGTCTTGAAATAAGATGGGTTCAGCCATCTTGAAAATGTGGCATGAATTAGGATTGTGGCTTGGCACAGTCTTTTGACTTCAGATCTGTTCAGTGCGCTCGTGAACTTGCACACGCTGCCCCCATTCCTGCTGGGGACTGGCTCAGATGCGTTTGCTCGCTGGATGTGACACGCCCATAGGTCGCTGGGAGCCTGGTGTGTCATAGGCAGTTCTGGAATCTGTCCCAGGTCCTTGGCGCCCCTGGGCCTCTGCATTCATCCCAGGGAACACACGAGATGGTAGGTAACTTGAGGAACTCTTAGGGGAACTCTTGAGGCAAACATTTCCTGGTACTCAGCTTTCAAGCTCGAGCCTGAAGAAGTGGTTTCATTGGCCTGCAGGTTTATTTATTTATTTTTAAACAGTGAAAGAATCGCCAACAATTAAAAAATCGGGAGATGTCACATCAAAATGCGGATTTGGGTCTTCTCTTGGAGTGACTGAATACCCACTCTCCTGTGCTGGGGGTGTTAATCTCTGCAGTCCCCTTTTCTTGATCATGTGCCTTTTTTACGAGATTCACTTCTGGGCCTCTTCTCTCTCTGGCTTCTGTAGGCATTTGTGTTTCAGAGCATCCCGAGGTTGCTAAAGAGAGAGTTTCAAGAAGCACTGCAACTTTTTGTAAGTTTGAATCAGTACAAACAGCTTAATTATTTTCCAGCAAATATATTGTCTAAATCACGGCTCACAAGCTTCCAGCCAGAATCAACAGGCATGGTGCTGTATTTTGTTATTTAAAAAATGTTTATTAATCTGACTTTCATCGGATAGGTCATACTTTCACCTGGTTCAAAACTTATTAATGGAGTGTGTGACCCAGTCAGTCTGGAGACCCCTACCTGGGCTGTCTGCCCGGTGGGCTCAGGTGCATAGGGCTGGAGGCCGGCAAACTCGTGTGCAAATCCCAGTTCCACGTCTTACCAGCAAATGGCCTTTGCAGGTGTCTTAACCTTTCTGGCCTCAGTTTTCTCATTTGCAAAATGGGTTGTCAGAGAAGTTAAGTGACATAATGCATGGGCAGTGTTTAGGACGGACCTTAGCTTATAGCAGGTAGTCAAGAAATATTAATGATCATTGATGATACTAAATTGTTTTTTGTTGTTTTCCACAGTAGCTTATTTACTGTTTCTTCTTGGGGAATTGGTCCACATGGGGACCATAAATTACACAAGAAATTCAACTGGATGAACAATGATTCTATACAGATGGACTTAGAAACAGTAAGATGGGTGTGGAAAGGAGGGAGTTTACTTTTATTCCCTCCCACTTAGTGCGATATCCAAGTGTTTTTTCTATAGCAGTTGGCAGCGGGGCTGCCAGGTGTGACTGGGGCTTGTTACCTGTCCTCACCAGCCACTCGCCCCAGGAACTGCCCATCTCTAAAGATGCAGTAAATGTCAGTGGTTCTCAGGTGGGCATTACCACCTGCAGGGACATTTGGTATTGTCATTGTCAGAACAGGGGACTTTACAGGCAGTGGGTGGAGTCAAAGATTCCAGAGAACAGGGGACCTTTAGAGGCCTTCCTATAAGACTACTGTAAGGCCTTAATTTTTTTTTTTAAGTTCAAGTTCTGTTTTAGAATATCTTTGGTCTGTGAGAGACTCTTCTTCCTGTCCCTATCGCCAAGCAAAAGAAGGAGTAATTGTATTATGACAGTAGAGTGGTTTAAAATTCTCACTGAGGATGCCCTGTGTTCCTTATTTAAATAGTGTCAGTAATCAAGAGTCTTCTTCTCTTAGAGGCTATTGATTCCTCTAGAGAAATCAACGAAGGCTTACATACAAGCAGAAAAAAAATTTTTTTTAA
>KE803233.1:14443-31304 GCA_000465285.1 Eidolon helvum
AGTTCAGAGGAGACATCTCTGCTAAAGTTATAAATTTGGGATTTGTCAGCATATATATGATATTCAAAATTATGGAGGCTAGCCATGACCACCTAGGGAGTTATGGAGGCTAGCCATGACCACCTAGGGAGAGAGCGTACAAGATAGAAGGTCCAAGGACTTAGCTTCTTTAACAATTTGAGGATAGGAAAATGGGGAATAATCAGCAAAGGAGACTGGGAAGAAGTAATCAGTGAGGGAGAGATCTCCAAGTTTAGCAAAGAAGTATAATTTCACCAAGGCTTTCCACTCTTGGTCCTTCGGCATCACATCCATCCATTACTAAATACTTTGGGCATCACAGTGATATGATGCGTTTCATAATCCATCCTCATAATCTTGAACTCTTTTATCACCTTTAAGACTGAAAGTATGATTTTAATATTATTTCAGAATACTAGGGTTTCATATGCGTTTTTTGTTTTGTTTTATTTATTTTTTCCTATTTAAGCTTTCACTTTTGTTTATTCCTCAATCGGAAGCTTTTGACAGATCGATGATTTGCACTTGAGTGACGCCAACCTCTGCAAGCTTGCCAAATTTTATGATTTCTTCTGGAAGACCCAGCCATTTCTGTGGTCCGTAACGGCACTGACAAGCACGTGACAGGCTAGCTCCTGTGCTCACGGTCGCTTTATTTCCAGTGTGGCACCCCAGGGCACTCTTTTTAGAAGGCATTTTGAGAGAGTCAAATTTAAGTTAACACCAACTCCATATGCCATTGCCAACGCAAATAGTTCCAGTGAGATGACAATCAGATGAACAGCCTAGTTCACACATACTCAGGCAGGATCACTACGGAGATGTCACAACTCTCTCCTCCGCCTGTCGGTTGGCAAGTGCCTTCACTGAGGGAACACAGCATGTAGATTACCATGAACCACACCCATCGACCGACGATGTGCTCGGTATTCTGGGACGTATGTTATCTATACCGTTTAGAACCCGATTATTCAGAATATTATTCAACGAGTGGAACACTCCAGCCACGATCGTTGGCTCGTTTTATATAAGCCCCCCGTATTCA
Organism: Eidolon helvum; assembly: GCA_000465285.1. Lineage (NCBI taxonomy): Eukaryota > Metazoa > Chordata > Mammalia > Chiroptera > Pteropodidae > Eidolon > Eidolon helvum. The sequence continues at coordinate 15,510 of KE803233.1, forward strand.
TGAGTCTTGATCAAGTACTTTGATAGTTTTCAGTGCATTATAATTAAAATTGCATAATGCAGTCTGTTCTTGTTTCTTTAGAAGAGGCCAAGATTCATCATGTTCAATCAAACACCAAGGGAATAGTGATGGCATTTTCAGAGCACGGAATGGAGCAAACCGAACTTGGTTTCGATGGCTTCAGTGCAGGACAGGGATTTCTTGTAGAGTGTCTTCACAGAACTTTCCAGAAAACGACCACCTGCAATGTGAGATGACCTCTTCGGTGGATAGGAGGCTGCATTGAGGTTTTAAAAAATGTTATACTGAGTTATTACTTATGGCACTTTTTATCCACAGTCTTACAATTTAAAAAATAGTGACGGAGCTCATATTAAAAAGTCCATTATCTCCTAATTTTAGGAAAATATCCAGAGATAAGATATTATGATGTTATTTTACTTATAAAGAACCAAGATGGCAATTGATTGATGTTTCTCTTCACTTTAACAATTAAAAAATAGGGCTGAGCATGCAGTCTATAGAAATCCAAAGAAGTGTTAGTAAAACACAGTGTCTGGTTCATTTTTAATTTCACATAGGCTTTTTAATGTTTTCCTTACTGGTCTTATGATATTTTTTTTACCATTGGTCCCCCAAACTGATACATAAACCAATTTATTACTTTTAGTATTTATAACTTTATAGAAAGGACATGGATTTATTCATTTACCTAAGCATTTCAAAATAAGACACAAAAGAATATTTGAGTTGCATTTTATTTTATTTCAAAACGATGTTGGCATTCTTTCAAACTTCACAAGTGGAGCCTTTGCTTGTAGAGCCCTTTGATTTATGATGACATCACGTCCTTTCAGAAACGTTATTATGTCACTGGACCTGAACAGGGAGGTCAGAAGTACATGTGAAGTAATTATGGTCCTGGAAGACCATGCTTCAGTTCAAAGGACAGTGACTAGGGCCAAGAGGGAGGATGAAGGATTCAGGACCAGGGCGGGCTGGGAGGGGATAAAAAAAGAATAAAGCAAATTCTGAAATATGGTCATTGGCGTGAGCGGGAGCTTTACCCTCAGCATTTTCATGCTATGCTTTGGGAAATGAAAAATCATAATAACGGAGGGGAAAAAAGCCAGCAAGCCTTTAAAACTTTGCTCCATTGCATTCCTAAGAAAGGCCCTGGAAAATCGGGGGGCGGGGGGGGGTTACATAAATGAGAGCAGGTGCGGCCGCGCAGGGGTAACTATTCAGCATATGTAAGTGCAGTTGGAAAATCATTGACTTGCAGAGAATACTCGAAATTGGTCCCTAATGGCTTTGGTTTTTGTCATATGGTCTTGATTATAAGGCTAAAATTGCATTGCCATGCCTTTAGTGTGAACGAGATGGATGGATAATTATTACGTGCGCTGAATACCTTTCTGCCGGAAAGAGCCAGGACGTCGTCCCTGGGTCACTGCAGCTTCCGTGGCGCCTGGGTGTCAGCAGAGCCACGTCGTCACCGCGTTTCTGTGGCCCTGGGGTGGGGCGTGCACACTCGCACGCGCACGCACGTGTGCAGACTGTGACAAACCACACGGAGCCGCGTGAATGCCTGTGCGGCAGTGTTCGGGGGAGCAGCAGAATGAGTGACAGTGACAGGGACAGAAACGAAACAACGCGCCCTGGAAAGTCAGCGACCCTTGGCGGTCTCCACGTGCTAGTGGCTGGTACCAACGCAGTGGCAGGGAAGATTCGGGGCGCAGTTTGAAATGTGGCAGGAAGTTTTCAATGACTGACATTAGGAGCCGTCAAGAAAACCAGAAGCGTTCGTGGAAGACCAATGCTTCTAGACGCACTAAGAGAAAATCTCTCCCCTTTGTTCCTGTGTTCTTTTAAAACCGATTTTGCTGTTTTACACAGTGCTCGGGATCCTGTCACAGGTGGGTGTGATGATGGCAACTAAAATTCCAGCTGCCGTTGCTGAGAATGACTTCCGTGGCTGTTTGATATTTGTCACCACCACCCCTCTGGCGACGCCATCAGGGGGGTGTGTCATGGGGAGGAAGGACAAGCCCGGCGCTTTGTCCTGAGTGGTCGGAGACAGGACTGGGCTAAGATCCTCGACCACGATCACACAGTTCATTCATCACAGGAGTATTTATTATGCGACCCTGGCCTTGGGAGGCTGTGGCTTCTCCTTTCTCTGCAGCCCTTTGCAAAATATGGGCAGTTGGGGACAAGGACCACTGTTCTTCTCCACGGAGCCTTGAACTTTGGGGCCAGCACTGAAGGGAGAAACAAATCACAGTTTGCTGAAGTGCTCAGAGGAAGTCTACTGGAAGAGCAGACGTAGGTTTGAGAGAACAAGGTTCTGAGTCCACAAATCAATGTTTGGAAGTTTTTTTGTTTCTGCTATATAATTTGCCACTCAAAGCCCAAACAGGGTGTTTGCGTTGGAGGGGTTACGTGAGCTGATTTATCAGATAATTAGCCAATCACCCCAGCTGTTCTACTGATGCTATTTTGATTGTTTGTCGCAGGATGGATGTTGTAAGGTTAGGAGTAGCCCAAACATTTAGTATGCTTGTTTCCTTGTAAGTGGAAAGAAAAAGAGGGGGAAAAATGAACTAATATAGGGATGCAGAACCAACATGTGTGTGTATTTCTGTGCATAATAGTTAATGGAAAGGATAAGAAAACTCATAACAATTATTTTAGCATATTTAATGCAAGCTTTTATTTCAGGTGTAAATATAGTGATACATGGCTCCTTCATACCCATTGTTATGCTGTACCCATGGTAATTAAATCTTGGATTCCAAGGAAATAAACCATGAGAATTGTACTATTTTGGTGCTGTTCTTAGCTTTCGTTTCTATTGAAAAATGCTAAATTAGTAGCATTTTATGATTCCTGATTTAGCTCTTTTAATAAGAAGCAGAAGCTAAAAACAGCCCAAGCAAGCAGTTGAAATCTTATCACAAGCCGGTAAGATCAATAAGCTAAAAAAAGTATGAAAAGTTTTTGAGTGACAGCTTAAAAATGGAAAATTTAAATATATATCACTGCCTTCTGCTCCATTGTGGGATGCATAAAGCCCGTTTTGGCAGTACGTTTTTAAGCAGTCGAGAAAGTGATTTATTTGTGTTACCGGGTTTGTGTTTATGTTCCATGCTGTAAACTACGCTTATGGCAATATATCTGTGTTAAGGCGTTCATACTAGCAGTGCCTCCTAAACTCGACGTTACAAATATTGTTCAAAGTGTAGTTTATTGAGCTATAAATAGTAACATCAGTATTGACACTTGCTGCACCCTCTAAGTGCCTGGGTAACTGTGTCCGCTGCTGCCGCTGACAGTATATAAAACAAGTAGTGACGGCGGGATGTTTCATGCCTCCTGCTGGCGTCTCCACTCCCCTTTGGTCTTCAGAGAAGGGGTTCTACGTGTGAGGAGAGCACACTAGGTTTTTCTAGAGTCTATCAGAGGGATGTGTTTACAGGGAAGTACCTCTTGGTTTTAAGCATTCTTATTTCACGTGACCACTTATTTTGCGTCACAAGGAAGAATAAATAATCAATGCCCTGATACTTAGCAAGTCAGGACCTGAGCTTTGTACCTGAACGAGGTCTTCACCTTACTACGAAGCTGGCCGGTATTTATTCATTCATTTAACAAGTTTTAATTGCGGGTGGACTGCTGTCTCAGGCCATGTGGGCTGCTGTAACAAAATACCACACATGGGCACCTTCTAGATAACAGAAATTAACCTCTCACAGCGTTGGAGGTTGAGTCCAAGGTCATGGCGCCAGTAGACTTGTACCTGGTGGGGTTCGCTTCCTGGGTGGCCGTCTTTTTGCCGGATGCTCTCGTGGCAGAAGGGGCGAGGATGTCTTCGTGGACCGTATTATAAGGGGGCTAACCCCAGCACGAAGGGTCCACGCTCATGGTCTCATGGTCTGACGGGTTCACCTCCAAGCTCCATCAGAGTGGGAGATGGGGCTCAGCATGGCCATTTTGGCGGGACACTTTCAGTCCACGGTGACCACTGTGTGGTGGCCACCGCTGCCACCGGCAGGTGTCCATCCTAAGTTTAATTTCTTTTGATGTTTCAAGTCTGTTTGAATTTCTCCAGACACACTCTCTCGTATTACAGGCAATAAAGAAGGAGAACACTCTTAAAAGTTGCCTTCGGGAGGCAAAACAGTCATATAAATCATGAATACGCTCCTTTGTCTCACTGTGGTTGTAAAGACTGATGCCATACGTTAAATTAAGCTTTGAGTTCATCAGGAGTGGAAGAGAATAGTCATATCTAGCAATTCATTCCTTCAGTCACTCAACAGACTGTTACGAGTGCCAGTTACGTGCTAGAAACGCCGTGGGTGTTTGGGGAATTAACAGTAAAGGGCCCACCTCCCTTGTCCTAAGACACAGGCAAATGATGTCACATTGTGCTGAGGTCATCCAAAGGAGTTAGGAAAAGTTATTTTTCTCTCGAACTAATAAAAGACAGGAGTCAAATGCATCGAATGATAATGATCCAAACATTTTTTGTTAGTTTGTAATTTCTTGCTAGTTTTGTAATAGAATGTGATAGAGGCAAGTTCCCTGAAATGCTAACATATACTTCTTGTGCTCTTTTTACTTCAAATATCTTATTTTTGAGAACTGATTGGGTGGTGACAAGAAAGATACTAATTTGAAGTCCTATAAAGAATAGGTAGCCCATGATGTAGCACACTGGGCATGCTAATGATGCCGAATGCTATTAATCTCATTGAAAATGAAGATAAGCAAGCATGGACTGTTTGCCTGCACTTGAAAGGAGCCAAGCACCAGCATGGACAGTCAGTTGGGTAGAAGGTGATTTTTCTCAAAGCCATAAAAGTTTGTGCCTTGATGAAACCTTTCATTCTCCCTGAAGGAAGCTCTTTGCTGTTCGACTTCTGTGGCAGTAAATAAACCTGCATTCTTTGCATATTGGCAGGCGGGGGCTCTGTGGTTCACATACAGGAAACAGAGCATGGGGGAGTCCCCGAGACAGTTTTCTGTCTCTCTTTTCATGCACGTCCAGAAGGAGGGAGCTGGACATCGGAGTGGTTGGTCAAAACAGCCCAGTTCAAGAAGCCAGCAGAAACAGGAAACGTTAAATTCTAGAGTTTCTGGTGGGGAAGGTGTTGAGAGGCGGAGTGCTCTGTTCTCTTCTAGTTGGTCCACGAATGGGATCCGGAAGGATACAGAGCCCATGTACATACCTTCCTCCCCCACGTCTGTCAGACTTCCTGAAAGAACTCGGAGCACATTAAACATAGGTTACTGCTTCTTGGACCCTAAGTACATCCTTGTAAACTGCACAAAATGAGGGCAAATACAGGCTGGCAGTTCAAGGACCTATGAATTCCGGTTGTTTTTCGTTAATTCCTCTTTGCCTCCTTCATTAGTTGAAATATTCAGCTTTGGTCTAAAAAGCAGCTAAAAACCTTATGCAAAGAGCTTGTAAACAAACACCCACTTGAACCATCTGGTCTTGTAACACATAAAGTGATTAAGCTTCAGAGCTATGATTGTTAAAATTTTAAAAACACAACAATCCCAAACACCCCCAAATAGACTCCTTATATAAGTTTATATGGAGGAAAACATGATACTTTATATAGTAAATAATATGCAGAGATTAAAATGACTTTTTGTTTCCCTCTCTCCTTTTATCCCTTCCTTTCTTCATCATGAGTGTTAAGAAAGGGAAAGGCTTAAGATACAAATATATGAACTAAAAATACATTTGTCCTTCCACTATACTGAGTCTGCATGGTTAACAATTTAGAACGGTTCCTTCCTTATCTTTACATCCATTATTATTGTTTTTGCCCTTGAATGTAGAGAAACATGCCATGTGTACTTGAATTCATGTGTGTGCGTGTGCACACAAGGGGGTGTCTTAGTTCTTTCTAGAATACATTAAGCAATCCAGGCTATTTGCAAATAATGAATTCATACTTTTTGTCCATAATGACTAAAGAAAGTCATGTCGGGGGAAATTAAATATGTTAAGAGCTCTCATTTTAATTGTATAATATCGACACTGCCTTTATAGTTAATTTCCTTGACAAGTCATAGGGCATATGGATTGGATTCTTCAGATATTTCTAACGTGAAAATGATTCTAAATTGGAACATTTCATTTTGGTGACATCATTAAAGGGAGGAAGAATAAGCTGCAGGAGTGTGGAAGGAACACAGCTTTCTAGCTGATGGCTGTTGAAATGAACGACACATGGAACCGAAAACTCTCCAGTGAAATAAAAACTCTAAGCGAGAAATCAATATCATATTAGGTCCCCTATTTCTATCTTTTCAATCTTGACCAGTGCTCATCCTTAGATGTATCCTACCAACTGGAGGAGGGAGGAAAGACAATGGTTGAAAAAAGAGGAGGAAGAGTGTGTAGTTACTGTCATGGTGACTGGTATGTCAAGCAAACCCCTACATTTTAAATGATTCGAACATAATAAAAATGATCTTTTCTCTCACATAAAATCCACAGTGGGCATCCTTGATTGAGGTGGGTCTCTTCCGTGGGGCGATCTAAAGGTTGAGCTTCTTCTGTTCTGTTGTTCTCTAACGCCGGGGGATGGCAGGCATCCAAAGTTGCCTGTACCATCTGCACCAGCCCGTGGGAAGGGAAATGGTATGGACTGCTCTGGGGGGATGGGGGCTGGGTTATGGACCATGTGTGGAGAGGCTTCTGTCACTTCTGTTCCCGTGGAGGAAAATTCAATCACGTGGCCACACCTAACTTCAAACGTAGCTGGGGAATATGGTCTAGCCGTGTGCCAAAGAACAAGAGGGGATAGATGTGGTGAACTGCTGGCTAGCTTCCACCAAGAGGAAGAAAGAGAAGACAGAGATGGGTGTTGATGAAGGGCACCCCAGAGCACTCTGCGTTTGGCAAGAAGGAAATAATAAATGAAAGTCTTTTCTGGCGATGAGCTGGTAAACTGTGGGAGGGTAAGGAAACTGGCTTCTCATGTCTGCTGATGTCCTCGGGAGAAATGCTCCCCCTCTGGCTGGTTTCAGGCTATCCAACGTGAAGCCACTCACTGTGGACTTGGGGAGCGATGCACAGACCCAGCTCTGCTCTCGTGGAGCAAGCCCCCCTCGTCCTGAGAAAACACGGCTGAGGCAGCCAGTTTGCGGGGGGGAAGTGAGCGTGCACGGTCCCTTTCGCATTTGACACATGGAAAAATTCACTCCAGAATGGGTTTATTCTCTTCAAAACCGTCACTATGATGCGTTTGTGTCAAGAATAGATGGGAGCACACAATTTTCGAGTCAGAGAAAAACAGCACCGGGAGCACCATGGTGCAAGGCTGCCGGTCTGTACTCAATCCTGGGTCACTCCCAGGCGAAGCGTCGTGCCTCTAGACCACGAAGTCATATGCCGCTTCTGGAATTCCACGTAATTGTACCTGTAATGGCTTTCCAAGAGCGGGGGGAGATTTGGATGTGGACTGGATCGTGGTGACGAGAGGAAAGAGATACCAAGGACGATGGCTTCTTTTCTGTCTGTAGGACAGGTTGGATGGTGGTGTCTTTCCTGGTGACAGAAGTGAAGAAGCAACCTGAGCCGAATCGACCTTGGTATTGGAATGGATGCTCCTACCTCAATGGGCTAATTAATTTTGAGTGTTATTGCTAGACCAATGGCTGTCTCTACTCCTCAAGTTTACAAAGTGGCTTATCTACTTTCGCTGTCCAAAGAATTAGGCCATGTCATGATCCCTTTGATTTGCTTTTACCCTTCTCAATCCATGCAGACAGGATGGCCTTGCATCGAAATCCAGGACAGGAAGTGACGACACATGGTGTGCCAGGTTCCTCCTGGGGGTGTTGCTCTGTGTGGGTCTGTTTGCGGGTGTTAAAGACATAACAGCACTTGCCCTGGTGGGGGAGGCTGCCTCTGCACCATGATGACGCGGGGTTTTGCGTTAGACATTTGTGGTTTAATTGGCAGGATTACGGACACGTCGTTCCGATCCCAGATTCTGTAGGTTCTCCCTGGAACACAAGCTGAGGGAGATCGAAAGCTAGCCGTGAATTAAATCTGTGACTAATGGGCTCTAGTAGTTACTGGTTTATTTTTGGCCAATTGCTATTTTTGGAAGGTATGAAAACTGGTAACGACAGGCTCAGGTTCGGAAGAATTAATCCGTTCACTTAGTCAATACTAAGCCCTTCCAGGGAGCAGCTTTACTCCTCCCGTGCTTTTTAACCATGGTGAAAAGTAAGCTATTCTGAAATGAACTTTCTTTAGGCCAGCCTACCCTATTGAATGTTTTTATAACTCTGGTCTGCCAAAAAACAGAACCAGGCCTTGGCACACCCGTTTTGATCAGACCAAGCATTGGAATCATAATGTCCTAAGTACAAAGCGCATTAATTGAATTTCATTCGCTGGACTGAAATGTCGCAGCCAAGACAGAAAACACTGTTGGCTGTTTTTTATGAGGTCCGGAGTCTAAAGTCATTTTTAAAATGTGAGTGATGCAATTTCTTACATCTTTCATTTAGAATGCTCCTTGGTAAACAGTGTTTCAGATTTGTGTGTTTGTAATTTAAATGAAGACAAGACATCACACTAAATCTGAAAAGAAAGGAGAAGTTTAGAAAACGATTCATTTCTCTTTTTGTGTGATCTACTGTAGAACATCATAAGTGAAGTAGGTGAAGAGAGAAGGGAAAAAAAAAAAAGGTTTGTAGATTTTAGAAGTCAAAACTGAACCATTTCTAAACCTGAGTCGGTCGGCTCCAATAGTTAAATCTTTATTTTGTTCAAGCAGACTAATACATTCCGCCTGATTCATTTTTTATTTTCTCTCGGGGTCTGCTTGCGGATTTGCCTCAACAAAGGAAGCATCATGTTACATCTTTTAAATAATTGATGGCTCTCGGTCCAAGCCAGCTTGAAGGAAATTCTGAAAATAGTTACCGATGGAGTGAGCGCCTCCTTCCTGCCCCGCTCCCCTCTGGAGCTCTTTCCTCTCATCTTTGTTTAACGAAACCTGCTTCTCCTTCCTTGTGCTGCTTCTCTCTGGACTGGCAAAGAATGGTATCATTCGGGCGTAGGTTTTACCTACCATCGGTGCCTTCATTTACTTCTTATCATTCTGTATATTTTTCAAGACGGGGAGCTGTTAGTTATAAGCCAATTGAGGTACTGAAGAACTCTTAATTAATTATCAGAAATGTATCATACTCACCACCAGAGACACTTTATTGGGCCTATGAAAAGTGGTCTGAGAACTTGTCCCTCTAAATCCAGAGGATGCTATCTCTGCAGGTTGAATTACCCCGGAAGCTGGGTCAGCTGTGGACTTGTGCAAATCCAGCTGCTCCTGCAGGTTCTAATACTGTGGCCTGATCTCTGTTGTTGCCTCAGAGAGAGAAGGGCTTCTCCACCTTCCTTCCCTCATTGTTGGGGTCGTGAGCGATTGTCTGAGATGTGGAGAAGCCATTAATGTTTTCAGGCAGCCGTGATTGGTAGAGCGTTAGACCGGTCATGGCGGACCTGGCTCCTAGTGACTTTGTAAGTCACTTTGCCTCCCAGCACCTCCATTTCCTCACTGGTAAAATGAGAGCTTCATAGTGGGTCATGCCTGAGCACTCTGCCAGCGATAGTTTTCTTGCATCCTCTAGGATGATAAGCCAGGGGAAGCTTCGCTCCATCTGATTTTGAGGGCAACAGTGGCATTCTGAGTTTGAGTGAATAGACTGTGTGCTCCTCATTGTTAACCTTCCTCTTCCTTCCCATTTTTTCCCTCTTTCTCTTAGTCTTTCACTTACTTCTTCTCTTCTGCTGCGTATCCTCTTTCTTTTCCCTTCCTGACTTTCCACATTTCCAGGGTTGAGCAGAAGGCAGATGTGTTAGAAAATGGGATCTTCACCCACTTAAGGAAGAAGTCACTTATTTAAAAGATATTCTGTCCTCACTGACAGAGAAGCTTTGTCCTTCAGAAATTGCATGAGAAGGTAGCCACCATGACTGAATTTTGAAAGACTAACTATAAAGTAGCAAATATTAGGAGATCTAAAGTGGAATTCTCAGTCTGCGCTCGCTTTAACTGGGGCAAAGCCACACGCTGTATACACCCCTGAAAAAATGTATCTAAATTGACGTACGGTAGTCCTCCCTTATCCATGGCTTCGCTACCTGTAGTTTCAGTCACCGGCAGTCAACTGTGGTCCAAAAGTATTAAACAGAAAATTCCACAAATAGTTTATAAATTCTAAATTGTGCACCACACTGAGCAGCATGATGAAATCTCGCATTGTCTCGCTCCGTCCTGCTGGCCCATGAGTCGCTCCTTTGTCTAATACATCTAACATTCGTCTTAGCAAAGAAGGGCATTGTATCATCTCACGTCATCGCAAGAAGAGGAAGGGTGAATACCATACGACAGGATGTTTTGAGAGAGGCAGGGACCACATTCACATAATTTTTATTACGGTATATTGTTGTAGTTGTTCTATTTTATTATTAATTGTTGTTCATTTCTTACTGTGCGTAATTTATAGATTAAACTTTGTGATAGATTTGTATGTATAGGAAAAACACAGTATATCTAGGGTCAGGTACTATGCATGGTTTCAAATGTCCAGTGAGGGTTCTGGAAGTGTCCCTGTAGATAAGGGACATTACTGTATTATTGGCCATCTCTGAGCCGCTCTTCCTTTCAAGGGACATTTTAAAGCATCGTGTTGATTATATTGTTCCATTTTTCTGTTATTAGAGCCAGCTGCAGTGTAGATGGGGGATGCTGAAGTCATTTTTGCCCTAAGTCTTCCCAGTAACCAGTAGCTCATTTGTACATCCCACGCCTACCCAGGATACTCTTTTTCTGATTGCCTTAACTGAAATTCTAGAAAACGAGTCTTCCAATAATCAGACCTGTTTAGACCTCAGGAACACCATCATGGTAGAGAATCTAGAAAGCCGAGGAATTTCTTGTGTTTATCTTTTACTCTCTGTCTGGCTCTATTGCTAAAGTTATACTCAGAAGGATCAAAGGAACTGCATTTTGCCTTTTAAAAGTCTTCTGCTGTCCATTTACTCTTTAAAATTATACGATGCACAGGCTTTTGTATCCATATGTAAGTAGACTATAGGTTCTCTCCTCCCAGTAAGATGTACTCCTGAGGGTTTATCATCCAAAACATGCCTCCCTGCCTCCAAATAGCTTTATTGTTAATATTGTTAATAGTTGGGTCTCATTATACTGCTGTTGTGTGTCAGTAACGACATGTGCTAAATGGCTTCTCTTTTCATTGGAATATCCAATCTTTAGTACCTCTGTGGGATGCAAAGGTCAAATTTGTCCCCCTTCTTGAAAGTAGAGAGGCCATTCCGTATCTTCTAAGGAGGTGACTGCCATACAGAGGCTGCTGGTGGTGGGAATGGGGTGGTAGAGATCCTGTTGTTTTGGGGTCAGTGATTGTGGGTAAAAGGACACTGGTCATTTAGTTCTCCGTATTGGCTCTAAAAATACACCGTGGGGTAGGAAAAAGGAATCCATATGCTTCCTCCCAACCCCACAGGGCTTCGTGGCGGTGGGGAGGCACCATTCACACCGTTACCTGTGTGGAAGAGGGCCCCTTGGAGGCGTGTAATGCAAAATCCCCGAGAGTATAGATGGTATGTTGTGACCTCGGCTATTAATTTATTCGTATGTCCAATCTCAATAATTAAGTAAGTACAGGCAATTCCTAGTTAACAAAATGGTAGTGTCTCGGTCTACATTTTAAAACTGGTTGTTTGTAATTCAGAATATTTGCAGACAGGAAAAAAATGAAATAAAAAGTAGTGAGTTTTTAGGCGACCCACAAAAAAGTCTCAGTCACACTGTAACTGAACGTCTAAGGGTTTACAGTGTCTTGTTTTCTGTTCTTCAGTAAATCATCAGCAATCTTGAGTAAGAAATCTTCCACCTGGGTTGGTCGTCACCCTTTAAAACAGAATTACTGTGGGGAAATGGGTGCTGGATTTTGCAGTAAGAGGACATCACTGAGGTGGCAGGGACAAATTCCACCGTCTTTCCTCATTCCCAAACCCTGAATATGCAGAAATATGCAGCCCTGTCTCTCAGGGACTCCCAAGTGGAGAGATCCCAATTGCCATGGGGCAACTAGCCGCTCTACCTTTGGGATCCAGATTCTTCTGTGATGAGCGTAAATGTGCTGGGCACCCACTGTTTCCCTCCTTGCAGCAGTTCCTATAGGACTTGTGCATGGCTGAAAGGGGGGTTAGTGACAAAGACAGTGACTTTTCCTCCCCCAGACTCTGAGAGTGGGACCCACTGCCCGCTGACCCTTGCCGGTATGCGAGGTCACAAGTAAGACCACCCTGAGTTGAATGCCTCTGCTCAGAGAGAAGTTCGATGTGTGATCAAAGGCGAACTCATTCCAAAAGCTCTGATTACAATATGAGCTTTATTTTAAGTTTTTATTGATTTCAGAGGTGGGCTTTGACAAGTCATATACTTCAGTGTTACCTCGAAGTCATAGCCACATCAGTCATGACCATTGGCAGTATCAGGCGGACGGCAACTTGGCCGACGCAATTAGCACCTTAAGGATTTTTGTTTCTTCAAATCTGTTAATACTTCTTGAGTCCTAAGCTTTCCTAAAAGAAGAAGTAACAGTCTAAATTCATTCCCCTCAGGCTTCTCACCCCCTACTGTCACTTGGTCCGTTATCTCCTGATGTTTTCGTATATTTATACAAATTACAGCTTTTTAACAGGCCTCCTGTGTTCACAGTCCTGGAGAACAAATAGCATTGGATTCTCTCTCTTTTGCATCATCTTGGCTTCTTCCTTACTCATGAGTATGCTGGGAATGCTCTCCCACTTTTATTTATCTCTTGATTCTAGACCCTGTCGAATTCCAGTTGACACCAGAAAAGCCTCCTCGATCTCTGGCTTAGCTTCTTTTCAGCTCTCTACGCAAGAATTTATTTTAAAATGATCTCTTTGTTTTCTGTCACTCAGATACCGTCTCTTTAGCGCGGAAGCACACGATCAAAGTTCGATTCCAGTTGCTTTTTTTTTTGGTAGTCGTGGGGTATTAGGATGAAGTTGGAATTGAAACCTCAGCCTTGTGTAATTGTCCAGTGTTTCGCTTTTAACTTCGTTCTTTAAAGAAAATGGGAAGAGCTGCGGGTTTGAAGGGCGTGTTCAGTGAATGCAGTTTAGAGGTCCACAGAGAGTCTTCCAGTCACAAAGAAGGCATCTCTTTGAAGTGTGAACTCCCCCGCAGTCTACAGTTACAAAATCCATGCCTCACGGGGGTGTGACAGAAAATGGCCTGACACCACCCGCTTGATGAGTAGCCCCACACCTTTAACTTGCTACACTGCACTAGGGTGCTCACCCAACGAGTTGTCCACAGGTGATGAGCTCTTCTTCTCCCTTTTCTGGGCTGCAGCCCACCCCTCGTATTCCTGAGGAGTCACTTCCTTTTATCTGAGGGTGGAGATATGAGTATGAAGTTAAGTCATGTGGAATTGCCTTTTTTGTAGGTCAAGATTGGTAGAATATTGGCAGAAGTTTGGTAGAATATTGGCAACATCATGAACTTGACCTAATCTCTTCTTCTGATGGACATTCTACCTACACCAGCCTTTCGAAGTGCATGTTTGATGAAAACCTACATGGAGTCATTCGAAACAGAAGCTTCAAGCTTTTCCCATCAGAAAATATGTGCCTCTGTACATGTTCGCTTTTATCTTTTCTGAAGAGCAGAGAAATAAGAAACAAAACCCTCCTATTTGGAGAAATTCGTGTATTTTGGGACTAATGTGAAATAAGTACAAAGTCCCTTGGTCCCTGTGGTAGAATTTTTTCCCCCTGAAAGTTATAAATGGGTGATATAATGGAAAATGCTTTGAAACCTTCACCGGTGCATTTGGTATAAATAGAAAGGGAATAGAAGATTAATACATCGAATAAAGTGGAGAAGGAAGGAAACTTAAAATAAGAAATGAGGGCTGTACGTGAGTCTGAGTGTTAACACAGCCCCAAGTATATATATAGGAAAATCAAAGACTTGCTAAAGGCAGAGTGTAGTAAGTTATAGCTATTAATGTGTGCTTCACTCTGTTGCCTTGGAGATTTTATTAAATGCAGCGGCCAAGGATACGGACCTCGCTTTTTTTTTCCCCTTTGGGGTTGGATCCTTGCTCACGTCACATGAATGAAGAGAGGGGACAATTTACTGGTTCGTCAATGAAGCGATATTAAATTATGAAGATGTAAAGAAAAAAATTCCTACACTAGCATCGTTGCAAGCCGAGAGGGATGCTGTTCCCTACAAGATTAGGAGAGCGTAACGTTCAGTTAAAACCAGCACCGCGGGACGCCGCGTGGCACGTGTCGGAGGGGCGAGTGGCCTCTTGACGTGGTCGGCTGTTGCTCTGCTCCGGCCAACCCTCTCTCTAGCACCGTGCGCGGAGAGGCCCTGTCTTTCCCTCATTTTTGTCTTCTCAAGTGCAAAAACGCTACTTTTTGTGCTTTTGAAGTGTTGTATTTCGTGGGATATTCTTACAGATTAGACGGTCCTAGGTGTGTGTCGCTGTGATCGCGGTTCTTCTTGAAAGACTTTGCTCACGGCCAGACCGTTTCCTTAATTCTTGTCTCTTGGTGATGCACAAGAAGTTATATATTATTTTTCTTGATGTCTTGTCCCCTACTTAGGACAGGAAGCCTCCTCTTCCTCATTCTACCTCCTGTGAACTTTTAAAAGTTCTTGGGATGCTGTCAGGTACTTACTTCTGGAGTACCTGCTTCTCCTCAAGGTCTGTCCAGATGTAAAGTCTCCTTCACTTCGTTTTTGAGGGAGCAAGCCATGTAGTACCTTCCTTTCGAGGCTACCGTCAGTTACTCTCCTGGCCTACTAGACTCTGGTCCTTCACTCTGCTGGGTCCACGAACCCCGTGGCCATGGCTGACATATAAGGACCACAGTGTAGAGAGGGGCTGCGCTTCCAGCTGCCGCTCAGCCGGGTCCACAGCTCCAGAGAGGTGACAGACTGCAGCCCTGAGTGCTCTTCTCTGGGAGCCTGGGTGACTCCTCGGTGCCCCCAGCCCCCGCGGCCGTCTGGCGTGCAGAAGGTCCAGCCACCCTCCCTGCCTGTGGCGCCTCTCGGCCCTGCTCGGTGACCAGCCCTCTGGAGCGAGTCAGGCTTTCCGAGCCGTGGTCAGCAGATTTCCCGCTGCCGTGTGGGAAATGGCACTTACAAAGGTGAATGACCTTTTTCATGACACCCCAGTTGCTTTATGTGCAAACCGAGAATAATTTAGGCGATAAGAGAATACGTTTCCGTGTGTGAGGAGGACCGAAATGAGTTTGGGGTTCTCCCTGCTCCTTCAGCTCAGACTGTCGGCCGAAAAAGCATCCATGTACGTAATTCTGGGATATCATCCGTTGTTTTGGGTAACGTCAGGTTAGTTTCAATTACTGGCGATACTGAAATCTGCTCTTCTTAAAAACTGCAGGTGTGCCCCGCTTCAAGAAAACTGGGGCATGCTTCACACACATCCTGGCCTTGCTGTTGCGTGGAGGGGCCATCATTTGCAGTCTAAAAACAGCTGGGCTTTATAAAATGATTTATCATGAGATTCCTTTAAATAACCAACTCTCTTGGAGCATTTAAAATATGATTTGATTTGAAAGATCGATGTCCACTCACTCAACTTTTCAGGAACACATCTGCTTTGTAATGAGGCGGGGGTTGGAGGCGGGGGTTGGAGTCGGGGGCG
>KE803235.1:1490-29103 GCA_000465285.1 Eidolon helvum
GAAAAAGAAGTTTGGAAGCCGAAGGGGACTGAATGAATTCTGTTCTTACCATGTGAAAACTGCCTTCTTGCACATATGTACCCAGAAACCAGATGACGGACAGTGGAAATTCAAAGACCTGGAACACTGCTTTGATAACTGTGTGGAATACTTTCTTGAGTACCTCAGGACAGAACATCTTGAGAATTTTTTTATTCCTGCAGTCAATCTATTCTCTCCACAGCAAATTAACAAAATGAGTAAAGTATTTCTGTCAAAGGAAATTGAATGTGAAAGAGACAATGGATTTCCACTTTTTTGGTGAATTTTGAAATTACATTTTTAGAAAGAATCAAGAATTACAGTGACTTTATAATAAAATGTTTGAAGTTTATCACAGAAATGATTAATGAAAAAATATAAATAATTATTCAGTTTTCAGTTTGTCTTACTAAACTCTAATTAGTATGAAAGGGTTGATTATCCTAGTTAAGAGATTAGTCAAGAAATACAAAGTGAAAGGAGTACTTAAAATGTAAAAACTTTACCAGATTGGAATGAAAAGGAGAGAATATATATCACCTTAATTAAAATCATCAAGTACTTATTGATTACCACTTCTTGCCTAGCACAAATGTGTGGAAGATTGCAAGAGACAATATTAGAAATGATTATCGCATCCATAAATCTGGTGGGCTTTGTTCAATGTACAAATATATTTGGAAACTATGTGGTAAGATAGCTAAGAAGGAAATGAAAACATAAGTTCTACTTTGTCTCTGCATGTCTCAGGAAATTCATAATCTTATAGGAAAATATTGAGTAATTTAATACACGTGGCTAAATATAAAACATAACTTATTTTCTCTTATTTATTTTTATTGTTTTCACTTTTATGTGTATTTCTGAAAAGGCAATACATACACATGGTACAAAACTCGAAGAAATGGGTGTAGGATAAAAATGTCACCTACTTTCTTCTGTGCTTGGGTAGCATTTAACCTAGAGGCAGCTGCTGTTTGCTAACTTTTTCCTATTCCTATATTTTACACTTTTTCTTTATGGCTATTTTATTGTTTTCTCATTGTTTTGTAGAAGTTCTTTATACATTTTAGATACAATCATATGCTACATAATGACAGACCACATATATGACAGTGCTCCCACAAGATTATAATGGAGCTGAAAAATTCCTATCACCTGGTGACATTGTAGCCACGGTAACGTTGTAGCACAATGTATTACTCTTGTGTTTGTGGGGATGCTGGTGTAAACAAACCTTTGCCACTGGTTGTATGAAAGTGTAGCACATGCAGTTATGTACAGTACATAATATTTGATAATAAATGACTGTTACTGGTTTATGTATTTACTATATTTTTTATCATTATTTTAAAGTGTACTCTTTCTACTCAAAAAAAAAAGTTTCCTGTAAAACGGTATGCTGTGTTACACTGGCAGTAGCCTCATACATCTCGTGTTTATCATGTCTCTCGATTACATCATCTTTCGTGCTCAATTTAATCTGTGCTTTATGCATTTAGGATAGCCTAAGTTTACAGTGTTATAAGTCTGCAGTAGTGTACAGTAATGTCCTAGGCCTTCTCATGCAATCACTACTCACTCACTGTCTCACAGCAACTTTCAGTTCTGAAAGCTCCATTCAAAGTAAGTGCTGTATACAAGTATATCATTTTTTATCTTTCATACTGTATTTTTTACTGTACCTTTTTTATGTTTAGATTTACAAATACCATTTTACAGTTGCCTACAGTATTCAGCACAGTAATATGCTGTACAGATTTGTAGCCTACGGGTAATAGATTATATATTTTATATAACCTAAGTGTATAGTAGGATACCTCATCTAGGTTTCTATAAGTGTGCTCTATGATGTTCTCACAGTGAAGAAATTGCCTAACAATGCATTTCTCCAAATGTATACCCATTGTTAAGCAGCGCATGACAGCATTTGACGCTTTATTGGTTGTCTTCTTAACAAATAACTTCCCCCACTGTCTGGATTGTCTTTACCATTTTTATTTTAGTAAGCAAGTTTTAAAATTTTTAATGTAGTTGAATTTATCAGTCTTTTATGGTTTGTGTATTTTATGCATCCTGTTTAGCAACCTACTCTGTTTGAACATACTAAGAGATAACTTAGACATCTGGAAGAGAATTTTGGGGACAATGAATGATAAAAGAAATAGAAAACTAGGCAAACAAAAAAGTCCTTTTAATTCCAGAAACAAACGAATATGTGAAAAGAAAATATAGTCTGATTTGAGAATATTGCTCACCTGTAAGTATACTTGAAGTTAAAGTAACATAACCATTAACTATTAATCTTATAAAAATTATGATTAATTATATGGGGAGGATAGGGCAACTGGTTGAGCGCTTGTGTGGGATACTGGTGGTAGAGAGGGTTTCCTATTGCTGTATAACAAGTTATCACAAACTCAGTAACTTAACACATTATGTCATAGTTTCAGTGGGTCAAGATTCTGGGCATGGCTCTATGCAGGGTCTTATAAGGCTACAATCAAGGTGTCAGCTGGGGCTGTAGTCTCATCTAATGTATGACTGGAAAAGGATCCACTTTTGTTAGCAGTATTCAATTTCTTACAGTTGTAAGACTGGATTTCAGCTACTTTCAGCTGGACGTTCTCAGCTGCTAGAAACTGCCTTCGGTTCCCTGCCATGTGAATTTTCCAACATTGGCAGCCCTCAACATGGAAGCTCTCTTTAAAATCAGCAAGGAATGGAAAGACAACAGCAAGTGGGGCACCACAATCTTTCTGACATAATTACAGAAACATAATCATGTATATCCCATCGCCTTTACTATATTTAATTGGTAGAAAGCATGTCATAGGTTCTACCCATACTAGTCGGGAGGAGAATCACTCAAAGGTGTGTTAGTTTATCCAACTGTACCATTAGGGGGAAAACAGCCCCCACAAAACCACCCTCACTTCTGACAACTGCAGTTTCAGGAGATTCCGCAAATCACTCTCAGTTTTGATAGTTCACTGGAAAGACAGAACTCACTGAAAACTTTGTACTCATGGTTATAGTTTATTACAGGGTAAGGATACAATTAGCCAAGGGAAAACACATAGAGCAGAGTACAGGAGAGTACCAAATGCAAGGCTTCTGTTCTTTTCCTGTGGAATCACAGCTGTGTTATTCTCTTGTCATCAATGTATAATAACACACATGGAGTATTGCCAATCAGGGAAGCTCACCTAAGGTTCAGTATCCAGAGTTTTTATTGGAGCTCAGTGGTTGGTCTAAGTTCAGTCTCCAACTCCTCTAAAAGTCAAGCAGTATGACCCAAAGGCCCACCATAAATCACACTGGTAGACTTTCTGGCATGTTCCAAGAGCTTAGCGATTATTTTCCAGAAGCTAACAGCAAAGGTAA
The DNA here is from genome assembly GCA_000465285.1 of Eidolon helvum. NCBI lineage: Eukaryota > Metazoa > Chordata > Mammalia > Chiroptera > Pteropodidae > Eidolon > Eidolon helvum. Next base: position 4,899 of record KE803235.1, read on the forward strand.
GACCCCTCTTTGAGTTGGGTTAAAATTATACCTAGATATGAACCATAGGAGGTAGAGGTTCCACCCTAAGAGTCTGACCATGACAGGTATGAAAGACTTGAATTATCTCTCTCATACTGGCTTATCAATCAGAAATATCAGGTTTGAAAAGCCAAGAAAATGCAATATAAACATGTTACTTAGAAATGGCTAAAAGATGAAATGGTTGCATCTTAGTCATGAAAAATGAAGGGTAGAAGGGCTGGGGACTACTTTTTAAAAATAAGCTTTGTAGAACCATTGGCTTCTGTATACTACATGCATACATGGCTGATAAAAATGAAAATAAGATGTGCTTATTTAAAAGTAATGTTACAAAATCAGATCCTCATATTTAAGTGTAAAGAAGAAAGTTAAAATTGCTTGCAATTCCATTAGTCTGAGGTATAGCATTATTAACCTAATGTTTTTCTCTGGCTGATTTTAGAATTTTTGTTTTTTTTGTTCTATAATTTCATTATGATATATATAATTATGTATATTTTTAAATTTATCTTGCATGAGATTCATTGAGCTTGATTCTGTGGATATTTTTCATTAGTTCTGGAAAATTGTCAGCCATTTTCTCTTCAAATATTGGCCTGGCCCTAACCTCTTTCTCTTCTCTAAGAATCTAGTGATGCATGTTAGAATTTATAAGTGAATTTTCTATTACTTAACCACCTTTTGTATTTTCCTTTTTCGCTTTACTGTACTACAACCTGGATTCTGACTTATCTTCTAGTTCACTTATTCAGTGTTCAATTATTTCTAATACTCTGGTAAACTCATCCTTAAAAAATATTTTTATTATGAAATTATTCACATGTTCACAAAATTAGAGAAAATATAATATTCTCATATCTGTTTCCTCGCTTCAACAATATCATTCTACTTTTCTGGTTTTATCTGTGGTGATCGAGTTTGAAATTTTTTATTGTAAATTTTTTCCTTTCTAGTTTTATCTGGTTCTTGTTCTCATCTGCTATGTCCCTTTCTAGTTTCCTATTTCTGGCAGGTATTTTGAAGCCTGTGTTTTATTTCATCATAATAATTATAGTTGTTTTATAATCTGATTTCATAGTTGTAGTTTATCACTGCTGTGTCTATTGTTCTTTTTCTCTTTTGTGGTGCATGGTTATTTTTTTTACTGAGTACTGTTTATTATTCTTGAAGAATTATTTTTAGAGATTCTTTCTGGCCTACTGTGAAGGTACCTCCCTCTAGAAAGGATTTGTTTGCATTTGCCAGGGGACGTTAGCAGTCAGCAAATGAAGCACCTCAAATCAAGATTACTTCTAGAGTCTTCTTAGACCACCCAGTCAATGTGAACTGGAGCAACACTTCTCCATGTCATTTTTCACTTTTCATTTTGACTCCTACTCTTCTAAGAGCCAGGGCCATCTTGCTTGGAGAAAACTAGAAGTGGGTTTACTTTTGTTTTACCTTACCTTAAGGTGATAGCCCTTTGGCGTCACAATTTAATGTGAGGAAGATGTTAAATTTTTCAACTCAAGTGGACCTTGGGCTTTTTTTTTTGTTACCAAAGTCAAAATTCAGTTTTTCAGTGTGGGAATCTAGGCCTGTGAAGTTGTTACAAGAGATACTGGCTCCTTTGAGCCATGGAGCTCCCATGTCAAGGTGACTCCCATACCCAGCAAGGTGGATCTAGTCTGTCTCTGACGTGTTACCTCAGAGCACCAATGAGACTAGCTCCAGGATGGTTATATGGACTTCTGTGAGGGCTACTACCATGAACACCCAATAGGGCCTTCCTGGCAAGCTGAGTTTCTTGTCTCATATGCTCCTGAGTAAATGTGATGTCAGGTGTGGCTGTTGGTGGTATTTTAAGTCTGAATATTTAGTTTAGCCTAGGAAGATACCACCTTGTCTCCTTCTTCACTGCCTAGCAGAACAGGGTCACCAAACATTCTCATGTCCAAAATGGGTTTTTAGTTGCCTGTGATCTGCTTCACTTTCTTGGATTCTTGGACTACTAGTTCCCTACTATCCTGCCAGCTTGTTTGCTCTTAAGGAGACTTTTAAAATAACTAAATAACTCTTAAAAAAAAAAAAAGAGAAAAATAAAAATACCAGCTATATTAAGATATAATTTACATAACATACAATTCATCCATTTAGTGTACAATTCAGTGGTTTTTAGTGTATTAAAAAGTGGTATGGCCATCACTGCTATATAAAATTTCAGAAGTTTCATCACTTAAAAAAAAACAACTAATGTTTCATCACTTAAAAAAAAAAAACTAAAAACCCTGTACTTAAAACTTTATATATTTTAAGAAGGCAGGATGGTCCCCCTAGCCCACCTTAGCTGAAAACCTGTCTTTAAACCATATTAATAGTATTTTTTACTCATTTTAAATATGTTAATACAACTTTTATTATAAAAAAATATTCATTACATATACTTTTTGGTAGACGTTTGAGATATTTATATTATGAGCATATTTCCTCATACTATTCAGTTTTTTCTGACATGATATATGCAAATGCCAAAAAACTCCCAAAGTACCTAAAAGCAGTGAAAGTAATTACTCCACTCATTATACAGATACCATTTACATTCCAAGAGGCAATCACTGATACCTCTTATATATCCTTCTAAGAACATGCTTATATGTATACATAGACATTTGGCCTTTTATATCTGCAGGTTCCGCATTCACAGATTCATCCAACAGTGGATCAAAAATATTTTTTTAAAAGTTACGTTGTTACTGATATGTACTATGTAGTTTGGCCTACAATGGTTGCATACCTACTGAACATGTAGAGATTGTCATTATTTCCTAGACAATACAGTATAACAACTATTTACACAGCATTTACATTGTGTTAGGTATTTTAAGTAATCTAGAAATGAACCAATCCCCTATGGACACAGTATGACAACTGTAGTCTAATGAAACATTTTTCACTTTATTTTGAAATCATTCCTTCCGTCTGGATAGAACTGCCTCATCCTTTCCAGTGTTTACTTAATTCCACTGCAGTATTCAGATCATTTTCTAGAGATTTTATGTAAAGAACTGACAATGGCTTGATTTAGTGAGATTTTTCCTTTTTAATATCAGTTATGCTAGTATTTTAAATGAGTTTTGAAAAACTCATCTTTTACCCTCTTGCTGAAGGCCCTTGATTGTTTCATGTTTCCGTCTGTTCAGCTTTACCTGAGTTATTTTGGTAACTTAGGAAAATGTAGTCTTGTGAATACATATTTGTTGACAATATTATACAGTGTTTTTACAATTCTGTGCCTCTGTATCCCTAGGGTAGAGCAGGGAGAGGTGTCCCCTTCCCTACTTAGACTTATCAGAAATTTATCTATTTGATGAGTCTTACTAAAGAATCAGCCATTGGTATTCACTGAACTCTGTATTTTCTAATTTATTTCTGCTTTTACTTTTCTTTCTTTTCTGTTCTTATTAATATTCTTATCACCAATAATAAGAAAATATTGCATGAATGAATGTAAAATGAGATGAAGGCCTAATTATACACAAATGTAAATACATAAATACTAAATGTTCAAACAATTGCCTATATTTATGGAACACAACTGTATATAAAACTGTAAGGAAAAGTTGTGGAATGTCATTAGTCAAAAAAGCTTTCATGGAAATGAAATTATTTTCCTAAGATTTACTTTAGTATAGAGTTATAGGCCAAAATGTAAGAAACAGCTGTTGTATATTTTGGTCCCATGAAATCATTTTATTGTTTTATTTCAAAGAAGGTGAAGTACAATCACTTAAGAAAAGTACCACTAAATAAAATACTGTTTAGCAAACACAAAATTAAGGGGCTATGCAGAAACATGGAGATCAGCTTATCTTTTTATCATGGAAAAAATTTATTTTGTTAACAGTATCTTTCTCACTGTGATGACAATATCTGAACAGGCTTTAAACCCATTAAAGACTAGCCTTACTACAGCAACATTACAAGAGACAAAATTTACTTCTTTTTAAATAAAAACGTAGTATAAAGTAAAATTTCAATGCTCTATTCCTTAATATCCATGAAAAAAATTTTCAACTCAAGTTTAAATACTTTTGATTTTATTAAAGAAAGTATAAAATATTGAGTTCTACATTTTAAAACACTTATTATTTTAAGTATCAGTCTTTTCACACTGCCAGCATGTTCCATACTTCCATATAGCTTAAGTAGTATCTCTTTAAAATCTTGAGTTCTGAAAAATAGAAAAAAACAAACTGCTATTCCTAAATCTTAAAAAAAAAATGTTTTTAATTTATTATTATTTATGCCTGGAGCACCTGGTCTTCCTAGGTCATCTCCCATCAATTACTAACCAGGCTCCACCCTGCTTCTGAGATCAGATGGGATCAGGCTTATTCAGGATGGCATGGCTGTAGACTGTAAGGAGCTTTTAAAAAAGTTTTTTTCCTTTACCCTTTTTACCCCCTTTTTGATGGGGCCCAGGAATCAGTATTTGAAACAAAACAATTCGGGAACAACAGCTTCAATATTTTCCTTGCTGTAGGTCTGTACATTTTCTAGCTTAATATATAATTTACCATCCTAACCACTTTTAAGTACACAGTTCAGTAGTGTTAAAGTGTTAAGTATATTCATTGTTCTATAACCAATTTCCAGAACTTTTTCATCTTGCAGAACTTAAACTCATTGAACAGCTCCCCATTTCCCTTCTGCCACCAGCACCTGGCAACCACCATTCTTCTTTGTTTCTAAGAATTGACTACAGTAGGTAACCTCATGGTAAGTAGAATCATACAGTATTTGTCCTTATTTCAGTTAGTGTAATGTCCTCAAAGTTCATCCATGTTGTAGTGTATGCCAGAACTTCTTTTTATACACCACTTTGTTTATTCAATTCATTCATACCCCATTTGCCTCTACCTTTTAGCTATTATAAATAAAGTTGCTATGAACATGGGTATCTCTTAGGGACCCCTGCTTGCAGTTCTTTTGGCTATATAGCCAGAAGTGAAATTGCTGGATTATGTTTTTAATTTTTTGAGGAGCTGCCATATTTTGCATAGTGAATGCACCATTTTACATTCTCACCAACAATAGTGCACAAGAGTTCTAATTTCTCTACCTCCTTGCCACTTATTCTCTGTTTATTTAATAATAGCCATCCTATAGTAGCCATCCTAATAAGTGATCACTCATCACTAGGGCAATGCAAATCAAAACTATCTCATTGTGGTTTTGGTATGCATTGCCCTAATGATGAGTGAGGTTGAACATCTTTTCACATGTTTGTTGGCCATTTTTATATCTTTGAAATGTCTGTTCAATCTTTTGCCCATTTTAAAATCAGGTCATTTTGTTTTTGTTCAGTTTTAAGAGTTGTGTATATTGTAGCTATTGATCACCTATCAGATATAAGATTTGCAAAAATATTTTCTCTATAGATTATTCATATGGTGCCCTAGTGGACATTTATAGTCTTTTCCTATGACAAATATTGCTACAATAAATATTTACTTATATATGCAGACATTTATAGAATACATTCCTAGAAGAATTGCTGGATCAAAAGGTATATGTACTTTAATTGATACATTATCCAAATTGCTCAGAAGAGGTTATGAAAATTTATACCTCCACCAACTTCATTACACTGATGATCTTTCTGTACAATTTATTAAAGTTTATTCTCAACTCTGAATAATTCTAATTCTAAATAAGATGTTAACTGGAATTTAGAGAAGAGGTAAAGAATAATACCTAATAATTTATTATGTTAATGATTCTTAGAGATAATGTTAATAAACATACTAACAAAGCATAATTAAGGGAAACAGGCATGAAAGTCCATGTTTTTTTTTAAATTTTACCTCCTATAAGTAGGCTGGTACCACTGTTGAACAAATACATTAATAATAAAATTTCTTAGGTTTTCCTTGGGGTCTTCCGAATTTTTTTTCCATTTCTTTTTTCAGTTTATTTGCCTTGTATCTCTCAGCCATTGACACGAGATCCTCTGGGATACTCTGAAACCATTAAATGCATTACTAGGATTGACATTTTTCTTTTAGTACAACAGCTTTTGTACAATATGCTAAAAATGCCTCCCAAACATTTCAATCAGAGAATCTCCATAACTGATTACTGATAGTTCTTCAAACAGAATGAAATCTGTCTCCCTGCACTTTAAACTCTGAATCCATCTTTAAGCTATAAAATCAGACTTATCTTAAAAACACCCATCATTATACTATTCTCCTGCTTATATAGCCCCCAGTTGCTCCCCAGTGCCCTTAACGTGCCTTGCCTAGTGCCCCTTTATATATTCTTTCTCCTCTCTTGGCCTGAATATGTTTCCCTGCTGGAACTTACGTCATTCTTCTACAACTGTAACCCACTGGTTTCTTCAGCAGGGTTTTCAGTGATGCTCACCCCCATTAGATTAGGTTACCCAATTACATGATATTATATAGCTCCTTTGCTAGACTAAAGCCCTTATATCATGTTCAATTACTTGTTTAATATCTGTCTTTCCTGCTGTGCAGTAAGCCCCTATACTCAGAGTAAATGAAATTGTTTGAATATTAGAAAAGTGATACGAGGAGAGTTCTAATGAGTTTTATAGTCTTACCTGATTTGCTCTTTCCAGAATGTTAATTAATTCATTGGCAACCCTCCAGTCATTTCTAGTGATAAGGGTAATTGACACTCCAGTCCTCCTTTAATGGGGGGAAAAACTCATATAATTTGATTTATAATTTACAGTCATTATTAATTTAGCAAAATAGAATAAAAACAGCAGCAGCAAAACCTCAACTCTTTTACAAGCCCAAATACGTATTATCAACATCAAACAGCATCATATTAGCATCATTCAAACAGCAATTTGGAATCTAAATAATCTGCAATTGTTTAAACAGCAGGTTACAAGGGGTTTATGATAGTGGTAATCTCAGGAGGAGGAAAGGTCCTCTTACACAGGCCAACTTGGACAAGAGTAACCAACTGGGTATAAATCAATTTTGTTACACTATACACATAAAGCAGAGTGGAATCAGACAGTCACATGCTAATCGTAGAGGGGTCTGGTTGAATCTGGAACAGGCCAAGTGGACAGGAATAAAAGTAGCAAAGCAGGTTCTAGGGTGGCTCAGATAATTTATAGGCAAGAGAACAAAGTTTTGTAGGTAAAAATGTAAGGGGAGTAATGAGGAGCTAGGGTTTGCTTCTTTCATCGTAGACTATGCTTACCCTGCTCTTCCAGTGCGCCCTACTCTGTGCACATATTCTTCAATGTTCCGGGGAAAATCATAATTATAGACATGTGTGACATCATGGACATCAAGACCTCGAGATGCTAAGTCAGTAGCAATCAGTATTCTCACTTTACCTAAAAAGTAAAGCCAAAAGAATATAGACACATTCTGGCATAAACCAACCTAAGACATATCACAAAGTATATTTTCCCTTGATATCTTATCAGGTGAACTATTACTGCCTTTAATATTAAATACTTAAGGCAGTGAAAATAGGAAAGGGGTAGTCTTTCTTTTTAACTGCTGGCAAGTTACAACACAATGATACCATAGTACAGCAAACAGTCACTGAATCATCTGAGCCATGTCACAAAGATTTACCTTTCAGGTAAATAGAAATAATTCCCTTTGCAAATAATTACCTCGACATCCAAGTTTAAACATTAGCTCTTTGAGTTTGGATAGTCCTGAGAGTCTCATTAATATTTAGAACTCTAACAGGTAGTTTTGGGATCTGTAGGCTGAGGACAGATCTTAGAGACGGGTTCCAGCAAAAGGAGCTGTCATTCAGCCAACCACAAACATCTTACACTTTAAAATGTAACAAGCAGTAATTGCAAAAATGTACCTGTTTTAAAGTTTTCTAACGCTCTCTCTCGATCACTCTGTTCTCTGTTGCCATGCAGAGACTCTACTGATATTTGTCGGAGGATCAGGTCACTTGATAAATGATCAGCACTGAAGCAAAAGATAGTGGTCTTAAGTGCTTACACTAATATCACCACCAATTCACTATTTCACTTTTATTAGCGAAAGTCTAAAATAATGTACTGTAAGACATACACAACCCTACTTGAATTCATATACAAAAAGAAATAATACTAAATAAATCAATTTGACTGGATGATTAAAGATGTAAAACAAAAAAATACCTACACAGCTTTTCTGCTGACAAACACTATGACCTTGTCTTTGGGAGACATGCTCTCTAGGAAAGTTTGGATATGCGATCGTTTCTCTTCTTCTGTGGTGACAATTATATTTTGCTTCACAGTACTTACAGCCTAAAAGATTCAAAGATCAACATTGATTGGCAAACCCCAGAGCTTGGCTCAAAATACGTCTTATTTCTATTATTGGCTAATGTTTTAATAAACTGCTAACAGGAAAAAAGACAGGTCCTTGCAATATTACCTGTTTTTACTTAAGGCTTTCTAGCTCAGCCTTTCACTTTTTATCACTCATTCACCCAAGAGAAGTTAGAAACTGAATTCTTGGCCATGTGTTGAAAGCAACTGGTTACCAATGTAGGAAAATAACCATGGGGTAAGGCTAAGCTTGTGAAAACTACAATGAAGGAAGATGATTATCTTATACACAAGAGTTTCCATTCAATAAGTATTCTGATAATTTAATGTGAAATTTCAAAATATCATTGGTACCATTTTTTTTGACAGATAAAATAGATTCTAATAGCATTTAATGACAGGAAAGAACCAAGCATCTATTTGGCCCTTCATGAAATCTAATGAAATGAGCCTAGGCAATGATTCATTATTACTACTAGTGAGTAAGTAAAAAGGTCAATTTTCATTAAAGATTAATTGAAAAGCCAGTTACAATTATTAAATGAAAGGCCAGAGAACGTTATAATAGAAGAGAGATATAATGGTGATCTTTAATTATACATTGCATAATTACTAACATCTTAGCCCACTGATCTATCTTAACTTCACAAAAAAAAAAACACACCAGCCTTTAAAATATATGCACAGATGTAGACCTTGTTTAGAATCTGATTGTAACAGGGTTAATAAAATGAGGAAAATAGAAACACTGACTGGATATTTGATGGTATTAAAGGATTATTAAAACTTTAGGTGTAAGATAATCCTACTAAAGTTATATTTAAATTAGCCTTTGAGACATATATACTGAAGTATTTATGAGTAAAATCATATGTATTTAGTATTTGCTCTAAAACTAAGGAGTGGGCAGGAGGAATGCCAAAACAAAAATTTAAATTCCATAATTAATAAATATTTTTAATAGTAATAAAAAACAAGCTTACAACTAGATCCAAAGTACCAACATATACAATCATTGGCTCTTTCAAATAAGATTGTGCAAGTCGACGGACAGCATATGGCCACGTTGCACTGGAAATAAAACATGGTATACAAGCATTATAAATTTATTATAAAAATGTATTATAAATCAAATATTACTAAGTTTCTCTAAGAGTGCTATGAACAAAATTGCCCATGAGACAAATTTCATATTTTTCTTTTCCCTTTTTTTTCATATTTTTCAATAAGAGATTTTACAGAAAATGTATGCTTCATAAAGAATTGCTCAACTATAGGAAAGGTACTAGATGAAATCTTTAAATATGTTTTATAGTATCAAAGGTGAAGGAGATTTATACCTTAAATTCTAATCTAAGAAAAGGTAAAATGAAGTGTTAAATTAGTTTTCTCTTGGCCTTTGTAAAAAACAAACCCAAAAAACCTTGTATTTTTCATACATTGTCAGCAGGGAAAACTAAGTGCTTATGTGAAATAAAAACATTTTAAGTGTACTGATGAAAGAATATGTAAATTCAAATGTTTATGCAACCATATATATTAGAAAAGTAACCACCTTTTATACTTTCATAATAATTACAATGATGGGAATAGGAAGGGGAATGAGGAAATTTAGTATATTTCCTCAATTACATACTACTTTTTATGTTAATGAAACAAAGGAGAAAATGGGTCTCTAGATCACTCTTCATTTAAATAACAATCACTGCTTCCTCAGTTTTATCTTGGGCAAAAAAGAATGTCGTAATCAAATAGTTACCTCTAAGGACAGGTGATCACCTATTCAAATGTGAGACTTCACTGTAAAACAATCTACCCTCCTGGAGTCCCCTCTGTTTTTACAGAAATCTCAATCTATAATTTAGGAAACCCAATAGTCCTTGTTACACTGTTATACTGAGTTGCTATATTAAGTGATGGCATGGTATCTTTCATGTAAGGATCTCAAAATACTTTCAAGTAATGCGCTAAAAATCCTGTGGGGAAATGAGCCAAAAAGAATGGATTCTATTCCACTGATTTCTATTTTGCAGACTAGCAATTAAGCATATACCTACCTTGTCATAATAGTCTGCCTGTCTGGGCGCACATCTAATAAAATCTTCATAATCTGGGGTTCAAATCCCATATCCAGCATCTTGTCGGCTTCATCTAATACCTGCATCAAAAATGTTTGTGGCTAGATTAGATCTGAGAAGTAGGCAACATATATGTACTCTTTATATGAATATAACATTAGAAGGTAATTTTTTCTCATTTCCCCTATTACCTAAGCCACTATTTTAATTTCTCTAGGAGAAAATAAGCTGTCTGTAGCTGTAACATAAATTGATTTTATTTTTTTAAGTTGTCTTATAGTTTCTAAATCTACTTAATAAAAAAAAAAATTATACCTAAAATACCCATGTATTTTAATACTTTTGTACTTATCTACATTTTCCAACATTAAAATACAATTATCTTAATATCTTTAATGTATTAGATGGAATGGCAAATAATCCTAGGATTTAAAACTATTATAAAACAGACAGCCATTCTAAAAGACTGTTTTCATAAGACTTGTGTTTCCTCCCAGTATCCCAAACCCTTAAATCCTTCCATAATTACCAAGTAGGTTATACTTTTCAGGTTGACAAAGTTATTCATTTGCAGATCATTCAACCTTCCGGGAGTTGCAATAATGATATCTACACCTTTTGTCAGGTCTTGTATTTGTCCGTATCTATCTCCGCCACCATATATACAGATACTTAAAAAAAAAAAAATACAGAGGTTCATGTTCAGGTAGGGAATATCCTATCACAACTCAAAATCCCGACCAACCTAAGTATTTTGGGTATAAAATAACAAAATGAAAGGTATACAAATCAAAAAAAGTGTCAGATGCCTTTTGTCGTATTTTCTTTCTCCTTTCTGAGAACTTTTCACAGCCATCTGCCTGCATCACTATTATTGGCCCCATCCCTGACCCATGCTGAGCCAGTCAGGTTCTCTAAATGTATGAAAAATGATGGAAGAATATATAAAGCTACAAATAATTAAGAAGCTGACGCAGGAATGACCAAAGAAATGACTTACTTTTTAAGACCTTTATATGAATACTTAGAACATTCAGCTTGCACTTGAAGAGCTAATTCTCGAGTGGGTGTAAGTACTAACATGCCAGGTCCGTTCCTTTTCTCTCTAGCTCTTTGGAGAGAAAACAAGATTAGAGTACTTGTCTCAGATACATGATACATTCGTTTAGTGCTTTCAAAATTTGTAGCAATTAGTGTCAAAGTCACATAATTCACCATAAAAAATGGAGAAATATAGAAAAACAGCCAAAGAAAAAAATCCCAGGGCCAAGATAGAAGCCTTATCATTTAACATGGCCAGTGCTTTCCTGTGTCAAACATTCTCTCACACAATTGTGTTGGACATGATAATTTAAATAATTTGTTTCCAATGTTTCACTATTAATATTTTTGGTAGATTCTACCTATTACTTCCCAAAATGTTTTCTCAACTTATACTTTCGCCAGTACAGTACAAGTGTATTTCCCTGAAACCAGGCATTATCTTTTGACCAAAGCAATATACGAAAAATTTTAATTGCGTTTTTAGTACCCATATCAATTAAACCCTTAAAAAGAGAACCCAGCTGTAGAAATTCTTACAGTGGTTGAGAGTCAAGGTGAATAAATCCAGGCATTAAGTAGGACAATGTCTTCCCTGTTCCAGTTTGGGCTACTCCTATAAGATCTATTCCTTGTAGAACTATTGGCCATGCCTGTGACTGAAATGGAATAAATAGTAAAATAAAAAGTGCATTTCTTTTTGTCAAGTGTCCTTCCTCTCTCAGCCCCTAACTTCTTTCAACAAATATTTTCTGAATGCTAGGCAGTGGTGCTGCAGGAGGTGCTGGAGAGTGTTCGTTAGAGACAGCTGCTCCCTAATGATTCAACTTCTAACAATCAGATATTGTTTGGGGGTAGGGGGATGGTCAGTGAAATATTAGAATTAAAGAACTATTTAGCATACCTGAATTGGTGTTGGCTTTTGAAAACCTGCCTTTTTAAAGTTTTCCATAACTTCAGGATAACACTGAAAGGCATCCTCGAATTTACAAATAGGATTGGGGATAGGACGTTTTTCACCATCTTTCAAGTCATCACACATTATATTATAGTTTTCCTTCCTTTAAGGAAAAATCGAACAAATATTAGTGGCTTTGATCATTTTACTCCCCAAACAAGAAATTTTCCAGCATTAGTTCAGGTTGTATCTAGAAATTCAGCTGTGACTGATTAAAACCAGAGTAGTAAAGTTACAGTAAAATGTAATAACTAAGTAATAGAAGTGAACCCATATTTTTCTTGTCACAATAGATGCAGAAAGAAGAAAAAAAATTACATTGTAGGTATGAACAAGCCAATGAAAGTTTCATGGAAAGGTTAAGAATAGAGCCTGAAAATGATATGCTTCATAATTCAAAATCAGATCTAACATTGATGGCCTACAATGTTTCACACACATTTTCTTAATTTATCCAACAATCCTATGAAGTGAGAATTATTCACATTTGACAGTGATGATTAGTTATTTGTCCAAGGTCTGAGCTCTATTCCAAACCTAGGATAACTGTTCTTTCTACTATACCATAGTATCTTCTTTTTATAAAAGATGTTAATAGAAAAAAAAAATGTTGCCATTAGGACCTTTAATTCCAGATAAGGATTGAGGAGTAAGAATTATTCTAATATTCAGATATCAGATTGATTTCTTATGATTTCCAATAGTTGAAACAATTCTCTAAAATTGCTGTTCAATACAGCAGGCACTAACCACATGTGTCTTTTTAAATTTAAAATTTAAAATTCAGTTTAATACAAGCCATATTTTAAGTGTTCAATAGCTATACATGGATAGTGACTATCAGACATAAATATATCCGATTTTCCATCTTTGCAAAAAGTTTTATTGGATAGCAATGCTCCAAAATATATCTTGTAGGATGCAACCAAGTTTTTGTTTAGCTATGAAAGGTGTAGACTTCAAATGCAATCATTTCAAATCCTTGCTGCATTAATTTAATAACATAACTATACAAATACTCACTTAAAGTAATAAAACTACCTACCTCCAATTGTCTACTTGTGCTTGTGACATTGAACTTGTTGTTTCTGACTCTGTGTAAAAGTTTTTCATGATTGGGGGTAAATCTGAGACAAAGATGAAAATTCAAACTGATAAATAATGGGAACTTATATTTCATTGACACTTATTCAAAGTAACAGAAATCAAACTAAAATATATATCAGGCTCATTTTGTATACATGGTTTTAGACATCTGTTCTACACTTTGCAAACCAGGCTTATGCCAGACTCTAGGAGTTCTCCCATTTTGGTCTCTCTCTCAATTATATTTTTCACCCAAGAAAGAGATCTTTTAAGTAAAAAATTAATTACGTATAAAATAAAAGAAACCATGCTTTACAAGACACAATTATCACATTGATAAATTTTCTCTCAAACACAGTAAACTGATTTTATCTTTGAAGGTCCATCCCATTACTGTTTAGGAATAAAATATTTATCCTTATTCTACTCTCAGAAGCTACCTTATCTTCTTAAATACCTATCATATGTCCTCAAAATTTATATCCTTTTTATGGCTTCCCATTCCAAATCTCCCCAACATATAAATTGCCAAGATAGCACTCGAAGCTTAATGTGCAGACAGGCTGACCACCATAGTGGTTATTAATTGTCATTAATATTTGTCACATATCGGTGCATTAGATTCTTAATTTTAAATAATGTATTGCTGCCTCATTCTGATAGCCAAATTTCATGCTCAAATTTACTCTGAAATTTGGTGACTATAATGTGGAACATTATATTATACTCCATATATAATTCTATGTGGGAATTTCATTTAAAATTAAACAAATTCTAAAAACCTATCTCTTCTCAAGAACAGTATGTTCTTATTAAATGTTTTTTCCCTTTTTATGTTGCCCTTGTCAGCCAATATACTCCAAGGTCAACTTTTGCTTAATTGCAGCTACAACTTATGATCAAAATGTTTATTCCCTTTATTTTCCCTAGGATCCAATTTTCTTTCTATTTTATTAAACTTTTGCAGGAAGTTACCTCAGATAAGGTGTAAATAAGTTTAATATTTTAATTTTCCATTGGTAGCATAAATCACAACACAGACAACACAGACAGTATCATGCCCCAGGAATTAATTGCAACATTGCAAATTTTAATAATATTTTTCATATAGATCTTATTAGAGTAACACATTTCAGAAGATAAAAACCTCATTAAGAGAAACACCTACACCACATGTAAATGTTAGAATGCAGCACTAACCTGCCCACTTTTTTTTCCCCCATGTCAAAGCATCTTCTCGAATTTGATCCCAATCAATTAATGTCTGATCTTCTGTAACAACACTGTCATCTGTCCTTACATCTCTTCGAACAGAAGGTTGAAACGCAACAATATCTGTTAAAATATTTTTACCAAATTAGTTTCTAAACAAATCCTATCAGTACAAAATCTCCAAAACCATTTTATTATTGTTTTAATAACAAGACAATAATGCTTGCAATATAAAATTGAGTTTTGTGCTATATTACCATGACAATTCTGGTTATGGCTTTTGTCATTAGTTATCTACTTTAGTTTTACAAAATGGAAGCAATTTTAACTTACTGAAGAAGTTAAACAGCATGAGAGCCTAGTGTCTAATAATAAATCACACATATCACTTAATCTTCACAATAATCCTGCAAGGCAGATGTAACTCCAGGTTAACAGGTGAATAAATGGAGTCTTACAGACTTCTTAGAGGTTCCTTCTCAAGAAACACTAAGACCAGTGCTTCCATTTGATCCCAAGACTGTTGTTTTTACTTCCTTGTTGTTTCTGGAAATGGTTCAATAATGGCTAGACTAATCCTTGCTCTCTCATTAATAGAAGTATAATAAAAAGGTTATGTTATTTTTTTTTTCACTCATCTGTGGCTATAAGTAAAAAGGCTCAAATGAAAGATTAAGTGCTTTCATTTGAGAAAAAAGTATTCTTGGGATTCCATAGCAAAAAATTCTATAACAGACGAGATTTAATGATAGCAAGCTAAAGCTTTGTTATTAGGAAAAGCATCAGCTATAACATGGTTTATGACACTGAAATTTTAAAAAATTTTACAGGACTTTCTTTAGCGGGCAAAAATTACTTACCAACTCTGGGTTGTGAGTTGTAATTTTTTTGTTTTTTAACAAGATTATCTATCACTGCTTTTGCTTTTGTCTGCATTGCCTTGCTGCCAAAAATTTTGACTTCTGCTTCTGGACAGCCTTTTATTATCTAGACACAAGGAGAAAAATAGGTAAGACTAGAGTCCCCTCACCATTCTGCCCTCAAACAATCACAAATTCAAATAGTATAAAAGTATGAAGTAAGTATAGGATTGCTATCAATCAGTGTTTGAGATATAATAAAATGTTTTTATGCAGGAAAAGGTCATGAACACATATAGTTTGTGTTTTAGAAAAAATACTCTGCCCACAGTGAAAAATGGTTAGAAAAGGACAAGACTGGAAGTAGGATGGTTTAGTTAGGGGAGAATGCCCCCAAATGATGTGATTTCCCTTGAGAAATACAGGAAATAGAAAGGACTCCATGATGAATTGGTTGTAGGATAAGGAGAAGTTAGTAATCTAAGATTTCTGGCTTGAGAACTTGGTGAATGATGTGGCTGCTTACTGAGACTGGGACCACAGGAACAGCTCAAGGTTTGAGGAATGAGAATCAGGAAGGGCATGATAAATAGTACCCAGAGATCTCCTTTTTCAGTGAAGATTATCTCTAAAGGTTTTTACCTCCACGAGTCAAAAAACCTAGACCTAGAATGGACCACAGCATAGGTGAGTTCTTGAAAAGAATGACAGTATGAAGAGCTTCGGCAACTTTAAGTTACAACAGTATGTTAATAACTGAGCTGAAACTAGAGTTAGGAATGAACTATACTCTTTAAGGATTTAAGAACACAGGTTACTTACCTCTATTTTGGTGTTTGTTGTACTCTGGATGTCTCTAATTTTTGACCCACCACGGCCTGTTTTTAAAAATAAAGGATTTTTTTTTTTTTAAGCAAGTTGAAATCAACAAGGGGGGAGGATTTACCTACTTTCTTGAAAGAATTTTCTCTAGTTCTTTCCCAAATCATCCAGACAAAGGCTCCTGGGTTCCAATAATCACTTTCTTTGGAAAAAAGGAAGCAAGAGTTTTCGATTCCAAATTTTAGTGGGTGGTAGAAGGCTCTTTATCTGGAAATTGATACTAAGGATTCATCAGCAGCCCAAGCAAACTAATTAGATCCAAAATGTTGGCAAGGATGTGGAAAAACTGGAACCCTTGAACAGTCCAACTCAAAAAAAAATTCCAACCAAAAAGTGATCAAAGCTCTTGAATAGACATTACTTTAAAGACATACAAGTGTCTAGCAGGTATATATAAGATGATGAAATCATCAGGGAATTGCAAACTAAAATCACAATGAGAAATAGCCTCCTACCTGTTACAATGGCCATCATCAAAAATACAAGAGAAATAGTGTTTGGGAGGATGTGGAAAAAAGGGAAACTTTGTGTAATGTTGATGGGAATGTAAATTGGTGCAGCCACTATAAAAAACAGTACAGAAGTTCCTCAAAAAAAATAAAAATAGAACTACCACATGGATCCAGCAATTCCACTTATGGGCATTTATACAAAAGAATTGAAATCAGCATCTCAAAGTGATATCTGCACTCCCATCTTCACTTCAGCATTAGTCATAATAGCTAAGAGGTAGAATCTGAATGCCTGTCAACAGATGGTTGGATGAAGAAAACGTGGCATGTATATACGATGAAAGTTCTCAGACTTAAGAAAAAAAAGATATCCTGCCATTTGTGACAACACAGATGAAACTTGAGGACATTATGCTAAATGAAATAAGGCAATTATGGAAAACAAACAATGTATGATTCTATTTCTATGAGGTATCTAACAAACTTAGAGAAACAAAGTAGAATAGTGGTTGTCAGGGATGGGGGAAATGGAGAGATATTCAATGGGTAGGTTCAGTCATGCAAGATGAAAACATTCTAGAGGTTTAGTATACAACATTGCTCTTACAGTTCGCAGTACTACACTGTACACTGCTTAAAATTAGGTATAAATTAAAGTTGAATTTATCAGAATCTAAAAATATTAGATCTAGAACCAGCATCAACCTGTGCTTGCATTTCACAGGTGCTAAATAAGTGTTGAAAGCTTAAGTGATTTTTATTGCAAACCTAGTGGCATTCGTTTATGAAGCATCACTCTTCATATCTTTGAACTTGAGATACTTTGATGGATCAATTAATTTCTGGCTAGTCTAGCAATTGGTCTTATAATGCTCCATTTAACAACATAACCTGCAAAACCGTTATTCTTTGGAGGATTTGAGATCTTGCTTCCTGGCTTATGCCGTCAGTTTGGTTCAATAAACTATTATAAAATTTTTTTTAAAAATCCTATGAAATCACTTCATTTTTTTTTTTCAAAACAAGTTTAAAAGGGGTAAATTATTAGGTCCCATACCTAATGGGCAAAATGTTGGAATTTATCCTCAGAATTAATGGCAATAAATGAGGGGAATCTAAATTCTAATCACTTCTAAATGCTTTTCAAAAATGAATTTGTAAGACTAAAGACAAACTAAGAAAAAAAAATCCTGTTTTTCAGCAAATAAATCATATTTAAGGTAAACTAAGTGCAATATATGGTTATACTCTGTGCAACCCTATAATATCCTCAACCTTCTTATCTTTGGTTAATGGCTCTATACGATATTCAAACATTGATTTCAGCTCTGCTTTGTCGTTCATTTAGGGGTAGGCTATCATGGGACTGATCTTTCATCTCAAAGGTTTCCAAAGTCTCCTAAGAATTTGCTTCCCCAAAAAGTCGTCTCTAAATATCAAAAGGTGCGTTAAATGACACCATTCTAGTACCAGAAGGTGTTAGAAATATCTCTGGGATAAAACTAGTCTCACTAGGTGGCAGCTGATTGGAAGCGAGGAGCGTGTGGCGGGGATGCCCTTACCAGGCTCCGCCCCTGGCCCCACTCATTCACCTCTCCCAGCCTAGCTTCGCACACATCCTCTTGCTCTCACCAATCACCGCGCCGACCCAATCGTTCTTCAATCCAAAGCAGAGCGGCGGTTCCCGGGGACCATCGGCCACAGGCTGCTGGAGGCTGGAGGGGGGGCCCCCCCCGCCCGCCACCTCTGCCACCTCTACGGCCACCCCGACCTCTTCGATTCGGCTCCTCCGCCGGCCTCCTTTCCGGAGTCTGAGACACTCCTGAGCCTCGCCGGGAAGCAACGCCCCAGGAGGAGGCGTTAGCGCCTGCTTCTTGCCTAGACATGGTTCCCTGAAGAAGATCCGGCTCGTCCGACGTCGTTCCCGTCCGGCTCTGCAGCACCCCACCGTGCCGTCGTAAAGCTCCTCTACAGGGGCATCCACGCAGCCGCTACTTAAGGAGCCCGCGCGAGGCTAGCCCCGCCCCTTCCCCGCCCTCCACGACCTCACATCCATTGGTGCATGAGACGTTGTGGGCGGGACCTTCACAGTTTAACCAATCCGCTCTTATAATCGTGCGAGCTCGTCTTGAACGAGTCAATGCGCCGACATTTGTTCCTTTTTAGGCGTGGGACTTCTACCAAGTTGTCTTTGAGCGCTGTTCTGCTAAACTCCCATCCTTGGTACTCCACGTCTCAGTGGCTCTAAAACCATGAATTTCACACATCGGTCACTTTTACAACGTGACCCAATACGTACATAAAACATTTGAAAGAAAAGGTTGACAAAACAGCATTTACCATTGCTATGTAAGCAGCACTTTGATATCTTTAAGCCTGTATTAGTTTTTAAAATGTTGGTCGTAATCCACAAATTTAATAACTCACAGTTTAAAATCTCTGGCCTGAGAGATGCGGCTTCAAGCCTTCGCTCAACACTTGATTTGAATGCTTGGGGCAGTTTTAAAGATAATGAAGTAAACTGAATAAATGCCACCTCGCTCTGTGGCTGGACGTACTATTCCAGGCAAGCAAGCCAGCTGGAAGTACCCCTGCTTTGATTAGGATCTTCACATTGTCTGAACAAATCTCATGTATAATCATCCATCAAACATAGTAGACATCTATTATAATGTTAGGCACTATGGTCTGTGCCCAGGATTGAACCTGGTCCATTCTAGGTTGAATGGATTAACCCATGTGGAATTAGCTATCACTCTTAATGTGATCATCTCTGGATAAATAGGATTACAGTGCTATCCGAGCACCCAGGAAATAAAGAGATAAATGTGTTATGTATTTAATCTCAATTCTCTAATCTTTAATCTGAAATGGATAGTATTAATGGTCTTTAGAAAGAAATTTTGTTGGATTAGATTCACTAATATTTTATTGAGGATTTTTGCATCTACATTCATCAGAAATAGTTTGTGGTTTTCTTGCAAGGTCACCTGAATTGATATTAGGGCAATGCTGACCTCATGAGTTAGGAAGTTTTTCCTCTGCTTCTATTTCCTGGAAGGTATTGTAGAAAATTGGTATAATCTCTTAAATGTTTTGTTCATTTGTTTGTTTGTTTGTTTGTTTTGGAATTCACCAGTGAACATATCTGGGCCTGATGCTTTCTGTTTTGCAAAGTTATTATTGACTCAATTTCTTTACAGACATAGGCCTATTCAGTTTGTCTATATCTTTTCATTGTTACTTTTGGTAGATTGTGTCTTTAAAAGAATTTGTCCATTTCACTTAAATTATCAAACTTGTGAGCACAGACCTATTCATAGTATCCCTTTATTATCTTTTCAAAGTCCATGAGCTCTATAGTGATGTCCATCTTTCATTTCCGATATTAGTAATTTGTGTCTCCCTTCTGTTTTTCTTAGCCTGTATTGAGGTTTATTAATTTAATTTTATTTTTTCAAAGAACCAGCTTTTGGCCAATTTTCTCTATTGATTTCCTGTGTTCGGTTTCATTGGTTTCTGCTCTTATTTTTATTTTCTTCTGCTTACTTTGGATTTAATTTGCTCTTCTTTTTTCTAGCTTCCTAAAGTAAAAACTTAGATGATTGATTTTAGATCTTTCTCCTTTTCTAATATACTCATTCAATGCTATACATTTCCCTCTAAGCACTGTTTTTTTACTGTATCCCACAAATTTTAAGTTGCTTTCATTTTCTTTTAGTTCAAACTATCTTTTAATTTGTCTTGAGATTTCTTTGACCAATGTGTTATTTAGAAGTGTATTGTTTAAACTCCAAGTATTTTTCAGCTATCCTTCTGGTGATTGCTAGTTCAACTCCATTGTGGTCTGAGAACATTGTCAACCATAAAATAAAATCAATTAGATATTCCATCATCAAAAGGATTTATTAAGGAAAAAGGATGGATTTTAATTCAGTGCAGACATGGTGAACCACATGCATGAACTGAACTGGAGAAAGATAAAGGAAGTACTTTATAGAGTGGAAGAGGAAGTTAAGGTGAGGAGCTATTACAACCATAGAGCTATATGGTAAACATAGATTTCCTGCAAGACTCTATGACATAGACAGTAATAGCTCTTTCCACAGTCCCTCCTGATTTATGTCCAGGTTAAGGTCTCTGTCATCAATTTTAACAGGTATCATGTGATTTCTATTCTTTTAAATTTGTAAGGTGTGTTTTAAGACCCAGCCTGTGATCTGTCTTGGTGAATATTCCATGTGGGCTTAAGAAGAATGTGTATTCTGCTGTTATTGGATGAAATAGTCCATAGATGTCAATTAAATCTAGTTGCTTGATGGTGCTGTTGAGTTCAACTATGTCGTTACTGATTTTCTGCCAGCTAGATCAGTCTATTTTAGATAGCAAGGTGTTGAGGTTTCCAACAATAATAACAAATTCACCTCTCTCTCTTTGTAGTTCCATCAGTTTAGCCTTACATATTTTGATGCTCTGTTGTTAGATACATACATGTTAAGAACTGTCATGGCTTCTTAGAGAATTTAGCCCTTTATCATTTTAATTTTCCTTGCTATGAAGTTAGCTGTGTTTAAATTAATATAGTTACTCTAGCTTTTACTTAATCTTATCATGATATATCTTTCTCCATCCTTTAACTTTTAATCTATAGCAGTCCTCCTTTATCTTCAAAGAATACATTCAAAGACCCCCAGTGAATGCCTGAAACTGAGGATAATACCAAGCCCTATATATACCATGATTTTTCCTATACATACATATCTTTTCATTTAATGGAAGTACTTCATAAGCTTCTCTATGGTATATCTGATTTGCCAGCATCATTACTTAACAACAATAACAAATAATAAAATAGAACGATTGTAACAATATATGCAATAGAAGTTATTTGGTTTTGGGGCCATTATTAAGTAAAACAAGGCTTACTTGAAGACAAAATAAGGATTACAGCCAATCTTATAACTGAGATGACTACTTAGTGACTAACAGGAAGGTAGCGCATACAGTGTGAATACACTGGACAAAGGGATGATTCATATTAAGCAGATGGAGCAGAACAACTTGAGATTTAATCTCACTACTCAAAATGGTACACAGTTGAAAATTTATGAATTGTTTATTATAAATGGAATTTTCTATTTAATATTTTTGGACTGCTGTTGACTGCTAGTAACTGAAACCTTGGAAAGAAAAACATATAGACCTAGCAAAATGCCCTGACACCAGAAATCTCAGCAGAGGGCAAAGAGAGGCTGAAGAACCAAGCAGGCCACTTAGTGTGGCAATCAATAGAGTTTAATAAGGGAAACTTACATAGGAGGCATGTCTTGGGTGACTGCAAGACAAAATGGATTCCTAAGAATTATATAGGGTAAAGAGGAGGATAGTCAAGGGTACTAGTATGTGAATGCTACCAGGTAGAGAAAATTAACTTTACATGCTTGATCAGGTCAGTACAATAGCCTGTTTCAGGCATTGGCATATAACAGGCAGCAAGGAAGGAGTGCTGATTTCTGTCAGAAATAAACATTAATTACAGTCTGAGAGTCTGAGGGTGGGGGGTGGTTTCCAAAAGCAACTTCCCTTCTGGCCTGGATCCACCTTGCAGTAGCCACATCATAGTAGTTTTTCCTCCACAACTGCATATGTCTTTATATTTAATATGGGCTTTGTGTAAACAACATATTGTTGGGTCTTGTTTTTTGATCTACTCTGACAGTCTCTGACCTTTATTGGTGTACTTAGATCATTAATGTTAAAGTGATTACTGATATAGTCGCGTGTACATCTGCCATATTTGTTACTATTTTCTATTTGTTGCCCTTATTCTTTACAGTAGTGCCCTTTACCTGTGGTTTATGCTTGGCACAATTAAGGCCTTATATGTATTAATTAATTTATATAATCTTCACAACTCTAAGGTGGAGGTACTATTATCGCCATCCTCAATTTATAGATGAAAACTAAAGAACTGAAAAGTTAGACATCTTGCCCAAGGTCACACAAATATCTAGTAAGTGGTGGGGGTGGGGCGGGCGTGGAGGAGTGGAGGAGGAGCCAGAATTAGAGTAACTAGTTATGGTTGGCCGCTGAATGTCAGAGACAGTCTAAACGTACAGGTATATCGTGCTGTATAATGGAAATAACTTTTATTGAACTAGGAAAATACTACGAGCCAGAGATTTTTCTGAGCTCTTTGTATGCATTCAATTTACTTAATTTCCTGAACAATCCCACAGTGTTACTATTTTTATTGTTCACATCTTACAAATGAGGAAACTGAGGAACAGAGAAGTTAGATAAACTGCTTGAAGTCACAAATCCAATAAGTGGCAAAATTACAACTAAAATCCACATTTCTCTATTCCTTAAAAATAACGTTTTTGCGCCAGGTGCCATACCAGGTGCCAGGAATACGTAGAGAATAAAGCTTCATCCTGCTCTCAATAATTTCCAACCTATCTAAGCAAACAGGCAGACCGAGCCTCTTTTGATTACTTTGCCCTTGGAGGTCCAAAAATGAGAATGTGAGTCCTGACTGTCGACGGTGAGATGTGCTGATCTGGCTCCTGTGAGCTGAGAGGAAAAAAGAACTGGGAAAGCACTCCTGGCCTTTAAGACCAGTGTATCCCGCCGCTCCCGCGGATCCTCACAGCCAGGGTCGGGGCTCCCAGGGTGGCCTCTCTGGGCCCGCGCTTGCGCTAAGATGTGGTCGGGGAAGCCTTCAGGTGCTGCGGGCCACGAGGCTCACTCGCCGGCGGTAGGCGCGCCTTCAGCACATCCCGGGCCGCCTGGGCGCTCCGGGTTCTGGCCTGCAGCACTAGGCTGCGGGATACGGCAGGGCGGGGCGCCCCGCCCGCGCCGCGCCACGCAAGCCTGCGACACCAAAACGTGCCAGGGCCGCACGGAGAGCTTCCTGATTTCCAATGGGCTGTGGCGTCCAGCTTTCGACCAGGACAGGGCGGCGGCCCCGCCCCAGGAGAAGGAGAGGGAAGATTTACCTGTATTCACAAGCCCGGCACACATGAGGCTGAGCATCCTTCCCGACTGTTTCTAAGTAGAATACCTGGAAAACTGGTAGTGTTTGACCTATCTATCCATAGAGTAGGTGGAAAAGATCTTTGGTGAGTGCGTGGTTGGCGGCCGCCCTCCTCCAGGCCCAGGTGCACTCCCCCTCCTCGAGGCGGACTCGGTACAATCAGGTCCCGCACTCCGCCCAGCTCTCCCACCCCGCCCAGCTCGGGCCAAACTCAGCGGTGACCCCACCCCCACCCCACCCTCCTAACCCCCAG
>AWHC01207238.1:0-11683 GCA_000465285.1 Eidolon helvum
CAGGGGGTGGGCAGGGGTCGATGTTTTTAGACAATCAGGAGAAAATGGTAGGCTTGCCGAATTTTCTACTTCTGGAATTTAGTATTTCTGACATCAAAGTTCAGATGCTGAGTTACATTTTCTGTGTGATATACAGTGAGCACTGTCTAGGGAGCTGGGGTGGAAAAAGAATTAAGAATTTGGTTTCTGTTTGATTTTCGAAGGCTTTGATTTCCTCCGCCTCCTTGCCCGCCTGCAGTCCACTTCATTACTCATTAACCGTCCGGGGAGATGGCTGAGGGGGAAACAGGATTCGTAACCCTGCATAATCAGTAGAATGTTCGGTGTGGAAAATGTTAGTCTCCTCGTGCATTTCATTTACACAAACGATCTCTCTGCCTTATGGTACCAGAGATGAGTCGACCCAGCACCGACGCACCGAGCTTCCTCCCCCCTCATCATCTTCACCTGTGGTCTCACACTCATTCCCCCCCTTTCAGTCTCCACCGTCCCTGCCACACGTGTCCCCTTGGCCATCGTGTTAACTCTCTGGCCGGTCTCCCTCTTCCACCCCAGTCTGGCCTCCACCGTGCTGCCCGAAGAATCTGAAATGCTCATCTGGCCATGTCACTGTTCGGTATATGATCTGTCCTGTCCGTGACTCCCCACCGCCCAAAAGATGGAGCTCAAACTTCCTAACATGACGCTCACACTGTCCATGACCGGCTCCCGCCCTTCCCGCGAGCACCTTACGTTTCAAACATACCGAAGCCCTCGTGTGTTCCCAGCGTGACACGTGGCTTCGTACTTGTCTGAAACGCTGGTCTCTCCCTCGTCTGCCTGGTGCAGTGCGACCCATCTTCCACGTCTCTCCACGAAGCCTTCCTGACTTGCCCAGATGTCGCTGCCTGCCATGGTCCCAGTTACCAAGCGACACTATGGCACCAGTCACGTGGCTAAGCACATGAATTACGACTCAAAGACCGGGAGGCTCAGCTCCTAAGATCTCATTACTGAACGAACGATTGAATGGTCGGCAGAGCCACACAGTTCTCATTTTCTCTCAGACCTGCCGACATTGTTGACGTTAGACACCATCGAAAACCCCGCAAAAAGAAAAATTCAATTTGGTCAACAAACTCAGCATTTTTTTCCCTTGCTCTGAAGCTTTTAAGAATAAATCTGGGAAGGGAATCGACAACCAGTGTGTACTGAGCCCTGTTCTAGGTATCGGATGGCAAGAAGGTAAACTGATAAAATTTAGTTTCATCTTTAGTATCTTCCCTAACTGAATTGTGTTTCTGGTACCGGAGAACAAAAGCTAAAAATGGCCAAAGGCAGATACAAAGAGGAAATTAGAGGTAATTCCAAGAGCAGGTTTATAAACCACAAAGAAACCAGTCAGAACTCTACATCCTCTATAAATAACTCTCGACCCCAGCCGTTTTCTTCATAAAGATAGGCCTCTCTGCGTCTGCAGTCGGAGGCAGGTTCTGGGTGGCTGCATTCTGGGTACATACTTCTGAAAGGAAACAAATTCACTCACAGCTTCCATTGCAAACCTGCGACACGCAAACTCTGAGGCGGTCAGGGCTCGGGCCTGGGACCCGAACCCTTTGCCTTCAGAAGTGCATGAAGGTGACAAGGGGGCACGTGGGAAGCAGAGGGTCCTCTGGCTCCCTGCGTTATTTTGGTCGATCGATTTTCGTGATGATATTTTCTTTATTCAATAACCAGTGTTGTTACTAGACCGTTTGTGTTATCGATGGAAATAAATTCTCCTCCACTAGTTCATTGCTTACTTAGAAATCTTACGTTTTTATCAGATCTTAATTATCCCGTTTATAATCCATAAGCTTAAGAACAAATTAATGTG
The DNA here is from genome assembly GCA_000465285.1 of Eidolon helvum. Classification (NCBI taxonomy): domain Eukaryota; kingdom Metazoa; phylum Chordata; class Mammalia; order Chiroptera; family Pteropodidae; genus Eidolon; species Eidolon helvum. Next base: position 1,856 of record AWHC01207238.1, read on the forward strand.
TCTAAAAACATCCTTTCCAACCATAAACACCAGCCCCTAAATATTGCCCTCCGCCTCCGGCATTGTGACACCTTGATTGACAACTCTTCTAACACGTGGACCCGTTTTCTCCTCCTCTTTGTCCTCGGCTCCAAAAACCTCCTCTCTGCCTCAGCCACCGGCAGCACCGAGAAAGCCCAGGTCTCCTGGGCATTGAAAAATGGCTCACCTCCTAAGATCTGGACCTGGAAATTCTCCTCTGTCCTCCGCTGTCCACCTGTCCTCTTTGCAAATTCTCTGCAAACCTGCATTTCATCCTCATGGGAACTTTCATCCAACCGTCCCGGCCAACAAACACTCAGGCGGCCGCCCTAGAACTCCTCACCTCTAACTCCAACACGTCTCGATGGTCCCCTGTCCTCTGCCTTCACCGCCCCCGTCGCCGGCTGCTGCAAGGCATGTCTCAGGATAAAATCCGAAAACCATTTAGAGGCCCCCAGAAAAAATCAAAGCGAGCCTAGCTCTCCGTAGCAATCTTAGCACAAACATATCTAAAACCAGTCACATTTTGTTGTTATTTATTCTCTTCGGGTCATCGGCTCCTGTCGGCTGTGCCTTCGCACGGCCAGGTCCAGCCATTCAAGACCTCTGCTCTCAAGAACCAAGTTCAGCCCCGGACGCGTCTTACCTGTCAACAGAAGACCATCCTCTCCTTCTCAAAATCAGAGTGCAGTCCAACAATATGCCTCCTCTCCCTCTGGAAATCCCACCATCTTTCTCTTCCTTCTCATCTTTTCTTCTTCACGCTGGGAGAAGAGGCTCTCCCGCCAAGCTTAGCTCCCTCCCATCCCCTTCCCTGCTTCCTCTTCCTCATCTCTCCTTCTTGATTGCTCTCTTCCTACAAAAGAGCTCAGGTTTCTGTTATTCTAAAAATCCTCCTCAGCTGTTACCTGCCTCTGGATACTTTCCTATCTCAAAATTTCTAGAATAATCCAAGCTCTTACCTACCTGCACGTACGCACCACCCACCTGTTTCCTAATCCCATGCAACCTGGTTTTTATGATCATAATTCCACCTAAATGCCACCCACCAAGTTTAGTTGGGAGTCTCCACAGCTTTTGACATTTAATCACTAACTTCCATCTTGAAAGGCTCCCTCAGATTCTGAAATCTGCCAATCTCGTGGTGCCTATGCTTCTTTGGCCATCCCTCTTATCTTTGGCCCTACATCCCTTCTGTGCCCCCTAAACGTAGGTGCATCCTCAAGGTTTTGTCCCTAGCCTGCTTTAACCCCATTCTTTCCCTTAGAGATCTATGCCGCAGGTGCCCAGTGACACCCCCTGTGGATGACAGGCCATCACTCACCTGTCTTAAACTCCAGACTTCTTCCCCAATGACCTGCTGGCAACTCACCTGCACTTGAAGAGTTTACCCCAACAAGTCATAACTTTTCCCACCCTGCATACCTCCTAAATGAATTCCACCCATTTCTTCTAACGGAACTACCGTTTGCCTGTTCATCTAGGTCCAAAAGCTCAAGCCCACATCCCAATAACGAGAAAGTCCTGTAGATCTGCCATGTGTGATACTTCCCACTGAGACCCCTTCACCCACTACTCTAGGAGAGATCTGAGCCTCCATACCTCCGGGTTTCTCTCTCTAAATCTGTCATTTAATGTCCCACAATTCCCCAACACACACCTGTAATCTAATTCAGAGGCTCTAGACTGTGGCTGTGCCTTAGAATTAATTACCTGGGGTGCTTCGAGGACAAAGAAAACCCAAAGCCGCGTCCTCAGAGATTCTGATGGACCGACCCCCGCCCTGGGCCCCAGGGGGGGGGGGCACAGGCTTCGTTTGTTGTTGTTTTTCACTCTCAGGTGATGTCAATGGTCAGTAGAAGTTGAGAACCACTGCTGGCCAATTGGGAACTGTTTTCCCAAAGACATGCCCGGTTTTCTTCCATCGCATTTATTCAGCTAGTTTCCTCTGACTCCCCTTTGCAGCCCTTTGTCTTGGGGCACCATCAGTCCACCGTGCCTTAACGAATCTGTTCTATTTTATAACTTATACACTAACCTGAAACTTTCACGCAAACCCTCTCCCAACACAAACCCTCCTTCCTTCCCACCATTCGTCACATGCACATACGCAGCAACTAGCGTTTTACAAGGTTTATTTTTGGCAACCGCATCCTGACTTCAGGTAAGTAATCTCTCTGAACCTGGCTTTCTTGCCGCTAAATTAAAGATGGATGAGATGACCTCTTAAGTTCCTTGTTAGCACTAAAATTCTGATTCTATGATTATTTTATCAAAACAAGCTTTTGGACTACTGGTGAGTGATGGAAGCTTCTAGTATATTTTCCCAAATCATCCAGTTCAAAATAGTTCTAGGTTCTCTGATAGTTTTTCTGATTAGAATTATTACCATATCTAGTACGATTCGACTGACAGATAATGCCAATCTTTTTAATCGTGCAAAAGAGAACATTTAAATCTGCTTTTGAATCACTGCAATCCAAATGCAACCAAAATAATGCTAAGAAGTACCATCACACAAGTCCTAAAATCTAGATGCCAAGTCACTGTACCTTTTCAATTTGCTCTACAATTACCATATAAACCTGGTCACAGGAAGCACACAGGCTCAGTTTTCAAAGGAAGTTAACTTTAATATTAACACATGAAAAATAATCATGGCAATGCAGTCGTTTGCTACTTGTTCCTGAGAGCTCAGGGCAAAGAATACACGCAGAAAAACGTTCCAGCTCCTAAATTATGGTCAAATATAGCAACTAAGAAGGGGAGACTGGCTGGTAGAGAGAATGGAGTGGCGCGGGCTATCCCATGCTGCGTGAAGGTGCTGGGCTGGCAGCCGAGAAATAAACACAGCCCTGCCCTGTCACGCACAGCTCGACTTCTCAACAGAGCTGTTTCCACACCCTCAACACGAAGACGTGGTGCCGAGAAAGCGGTTCCAAACTGCCTGATAAAATCAGCCAAGCCGCTTTTTAAAAACCCGGAGCACCAGGCTCCTCTCGGTCTTCCGATACACAAGGTGTGAGCTGTACACAGACGTGGGAATTTTTAACTTTTTTAACTGGTAACCCATTTGTTTTCCTACAGACTTGAGAAACGTTAAGACACACTCGGAGATCTAGTCCTAGCGCCAGAATTCTTCGACACACAGGATGACGCACATAAGCAGGTGCTCCATCAATGTGGAAATATGGCTTGGTAGCTGAGACGATGCTAGAAGAATGGATGACTTGTCAACTAAGTACATGGCTATTTTTATTGTATTTATTCGGTGAAATAATGGGGGTAAAAGTCCTCCAACTGTTCATTGGCCGAAAGATGGACTTAAGGTTTTGTTTTCAAGATATTCAGACCCCAAACTCTCTCTTGCAATTAAAAAAAATCTATATGGGGTAGAGTTTAAGGTAAGAACTGTCTAGACACTCTTTTTTCCTGTTTGTGTCAGAATTTCAATGTTTCCACAGGGATTTTTTTCTTTTTTTGCTAAAGAGCAAACATAAAAACTGCCACGAAATACAACACTAGTTTTTCAAAAGATTTAGGAAAAGGAGACAATTTCAAACATTAACTTAGTCTTCTAGAAATGAATTCTGAGTGTGGTTCGATTTTAGGGTTAAAAACACAATTCATTTTTAACTTATTTCCCTTTCACTTTAAAGGGCACTGTTTTTTAACTTTTGAGTCATAACTGGAATGTCCTATGGTTTTGGATTCTGAAAACCAAAAAATAATAATAATAATTATAAAGCCTATAATTTAAGGATTCACCTTAGGCCTTCACAAAAAGAAGCATTATCTACTTTTTCACATTTCATATTTCTGCTAGGTTCCATTTTATAAAGTCTGTGTTGACAGGAAACTACTCAATTACAGAAATCCGGTATTGGTTTTATTCACAATTACATTATCTATATAAAACTCTTTTGAAAGGAAAAAGTTAGCAGTTAGAAAATATGCTGCAAAGGAACTATTTAACAAAACTGTTCATTCACTCTGTCAAGCTGTAGTAGTTGGGACAGGGGGACAAAATTGTGGAATGGAAAGGGAAGAAGCTTAGCCCACCTATCTGGCATGTTATTTTTCACTTAGCAGGATCAAATACACGGCAGCGGTATTGTAAGAAATTTCAGCTTTGCTGATGCTTTCAAAGGCTTAGCACTTTAGAATAACGATCTGGCAAGGTTCAAGAGTCTTAAGACCCGTAAGCACTGATAAAGACACGCCCTAATATTCTTTTTCTTCTAGGTTTAAACCATCACAAAAGAGGAAGTTTTGAATCAGAGCGTTTTTGCTTTGCTGCCTGAGAAACCTGTAGAAGTCGGACCCTCTAACCAGTCACTACATCCCAATATGGGCCCGACTTCAGGCCAGAGGACGCACAGAGGACACAGAGGGCCCCGGCAGCAGACCACCATCTCATCACTGTAATTTTAATGCATTCTGTTATATAGCCAGAAGTTAAAACTCCACAGCATACCTCATTCTCATAAAAGTTATAAATTTCTTTCAATAAAAACTACAGCTTCATAGTCTGCTCATTATAACTACGGACCGCCCTTACACCAACTCCTAATTATAACAAGGGTCTGAATAACAGAAAAAAATTACGCAGTATTTCGAGGGAGTCTGTATTTATACACTTCATTAAGGAGCCAAATCTCAATGAAATTCTCAGTGTTACAGGACCAGTGATAACGATGCATAGCTCGGGTACAGGAGGAAATAAGTTCGCGTTTCGAAATGTTGTAGATGGTGAAGTGGCCTCCAGAACACAGACGTCCACGTGCTTTCAGACCACAGGCTGGTTGATTACATCAAATGTCACGATGCCATCTCCTAGGTTTAGTGGCTGGATGGGACGGCACTAAAACAAGCTTTCGTCACGTTCGCCTTGTCTGATGACGACAAAACCAAAGCCTATTTACAAAGAACACAAATACTCCTAAAACTAGGAGCCAGACCATCTGAGAGACGCCAACCAAATCGAAAAAGCTGGGTAAGAGCTCTGACTGCCTCAATCCTGGGTTCGAATTATGTCAAAATGCTATTCTCAAATGCAGATAATTTTTCAGCTTCAACATATCACTCAGGCATGGGGGTTCACCTGAACAAAATTTTACCAGACCCAGAGTCTAGCTGCGTAGTGGTTTCCGCAGACTGAAAAATAAAAACATTTTACTTTTCCCATGTAACATTTCAGGCCCTCAGATTTCTTATTCCACAGGACATGACAAAAATATAATTTGACCAGGTTGCACTAAAGACTTATTAAAGGAAAGGAAAAGGCAGGAACAGGGATACTTTAAACCATCTCCCTGATAAAGTGAACTGTTCCCTTGGTGGATCTAACTTCTAGAATGTTTTATTAAAGTGACAGTGCCTGAGACTCCCAGCATGCCCACAGAACTAAGCTCTTTAAGTTCTGCTGACAAAGACTAACTTCTGATTAACCCAAGTTAAAATTAACATTTTTTAAAACTTCTAGATTATGTCCCATTCCAATCAACTATGACATACACAAAACCTCTTGCTTACAAAACAGTCAAAGTAGAGGGTGATTGTTATTATTAATTACAAAAAAAAAAAAGTTCACTTATAGTGATTCACTGGGAATTGGTACAAAACAGAATTGGGACTACAAAATTTTCACTGATGCATTTTCTAGGAAATATCTACTTCGAAATTTGAGCTCACCCATGTCTAGATTTGGTAAGTTAAGGCAAATGAGTAATATAAGTGTTCATGAAGAAACAGTCAAAGCCAATGACAAAAATCACCATGAAAATACAGGCTAATAAATGAAAAAATCAAGAGACAGTTTCATTAATTAATATATTTTCTGCATTATAGTTAACATATGTACTTTCTTTGTGTCACCTTATTTTCCGTTATGTATTGATATTTTGTTATATTCAGACATGAGTACATTTCAACAGTCTTTTGCAATAAATATCATAAAATAATAGAGATTCGCATAATAAATATTCTTTACAATAAAAAAGTTTAACAGACTTTTGTCTTAAAAATAGTCAGAATTCAACTTTGTGATTTATACATAAAATATACAAAAAAGCACCACAATTTGTGGTTAAGGCAATGAAAACACAGAAAAGATTCGCATTGCTCCGCTGTTAACTAACCCAGTTACCAAAAGGACCAGGGAGCCAAGACCGCTTTAGGCAGCATAGTTCTGTGACACCTGTGGACTGATCAGCTATAAATATCAACTTCAGTTATCCAAGTGCCCTCTGTGATGGAGAAATTCGGTGAAGAGCGTGGGTGTGGAAGGAAGGTAGCTGGGTCCTTCGCAAACATGAAAACCTAGAATGAGGATGAGCAAGATATAACCAAGATATCTCCAATGTGAAGATTTACATCGTAAAGTAAATCGAAAATTACACAGGAGGAAAAAAAAAAAGAAATAGCTGGCATCTCTAGATGAAGATAATGCAGAAACTGACAAAACAGAACTCCGAGAGGCAAGGAGAGGGCAGTGGTTAAAGGAAAATGTTTATGTTGTAGCATAAATATGTGCCCCGTGCCGCTTAAGGGTGCAACGCCAGGAAGATGTGATCCACAGCTTACTGAAGCAATAAAACGGTAGCTTCTTTAAGAGCCGGCTGCCTGCTCCCGGCGAACCCAGTGGCAACAGCTCTGCGTTGCTGTCGTGGGGCCGTGGGGGTGTGCTCACGCGGACAGCTTCGGGGAGCTGCCGGCAGGATGACAACGCCGCACGAAAACCCACTGGCTCTGGGCGTCCTCTCCGGCGACTGGCCGAGGCTCTGGTCCCAAGTGGGAGCAGGTGCAGTTTCGCAGTCCACGCGTCCTGCAGACCACCCACTGGAGCAGAATCCACGCGTCAAACCTCGGGAACAGGGGAAGAGGCGGCGGCAGCCAGGGAAGCATGGTAAAGGAAATAAAACCAGTCTCTAACAGCATCCTTTTCAACAGCCCCAGCTCGAAAGCCGGAAGTTCGGGAGGTGCGACCCGCCTCCCCACATCAGGAGGGTTTGCCCTGCCCCCGCGAGGGGCCGCTGTCCAGCTTACAGTAGACAGTGTTGGAGTTCTTGCACCTGCAGCCGGGCCGGTGCACCCAGTCGTAACAGCCCCGGCACAGCTCCAGGCAGCCCTTGGCGGGAGGGTAACAGAGCAGGCAAGGTAGGAACAGCGCCAGGGCGCCCATGCACAGGTACCGAGGGCAGCAGTGCGCCTGCGAGCAGGAGCAGGGGTTGTCGGAGTACGAGTCCCCCGCGTCGTCGTTGGAGCAGTGGTAGAAGATGCCCTTGACCAGGCACATGCAGCTGCCGTACTCCACCATGCTCTCGGCCGAGCACAGGCACTGCCGGTCGCACGCCAGGCAGGACGGCAGGGTCCGGGGCGCCGTGCACTCCCCGCACTTGCACTTCCCGCACTGTTCGCAAATGAACTTGTGCTGCGTCAGCTCCTCCTTCAAGGAACCCTTCAAGTCATCCACGATCAGCTGCTTGGGCTGCGTCCGGATCGTCCTCTCAGACCGATGCGCGGGGACAGGTCTGGCGGGCGGCGACCTTCCCAACAGCCCCTGCTCGGACGACGCGCTGCTGTTGCTCCCAGAACTGGCTGCGCTTCCGGTGCTGGTCGATCTGCTCAAAATCGGGCCCCGGGCACTGTTGGCGAGACCCGCGTGCCCCAGGTGGCCCGTGGGTCTGGGCTCGCAGTTGTTGTTCACATTAATCGGTACGATTTCGTGAGTCCTTTCGTGCTTTTCTTGTCGTGGCGCTGTTCGAGGAGCGGGTCTTTTCCCCACGGACGGCCCTTCCGTGTATTCATTGCTGCCCCTGATGGCCTTGAGCTGGTCCAAGGACAGAATAGCGGCAGGCTGAATCTCTCGCTCATACTCTGGCCTCTGCCGACTCTCCAACGCCGGCTGCTGGACCACAACTAATGAACTGACACTGCCATGTTGATTTGGGGGATCCATGTGGAGGGCTCTCGAATTCTGGCAATCAGTGGAAACCTGGCATGCATCTGAAATCCTAAGGGAAATCAAACATGAAAAAAAAAACCAAACAAAACAGAAAATAAATGAGAGGAAGTATTTTGGGAGGGGACAAATCCTGTCAAGTCACAAATTGCCTAAACCACCCAGTAACTAACGATCGCCTTCAGCAGCAGATGACACTGAGGCTGGGGTCGTGGCCACTGTGCCCGTCGGAGAGGCCGAGGACCACATCACAGGAGAAGAATGTAAGCAAGAGAGCTCACGCCAGCTTTTAAAAAGAGGAATCAAGAAAAAGTAATGCCTTCCTGTTTGCGGCTCTAACAGATAATTAAAATGGAGCACGCCCTTGCAGGGAATACCCAGTGCGAGCCCTGAAACAGAAAGCTGTGTCAGCTCATCAACTGTTTCCCATAAGGGAAAATATCTCCTTAAAAAAGAAATGGCTTGGGTGCTGCTGCTTTTTTGTTGTTTGCTGTTCTATGCATTAGATTAATGAGAATTAGTCTAGGTGTATACTTCATGCATTAAAAAAAAAAGAGAGATTCCAAATTAAAATGGAACCTCAGAATAAGGCGCCGTAGCAACCAGGACTCTAGAGCTGGCTCCTGATTAACGTACAAGAAGAAAAATGAATATGGACAAATGCAGTTCTTGGTGTTTTGTAGCCATGAAATGTGCATGCGCATGCGCGCGCGTGCACACACAGGGGGACACACACACACACAACACCTCCTCAATGTACAGTTCTGTTCATGTTAAAGTATTCACAACTGAAATCATGAAAGGATTTTTTTTTTTAAGTTTAAATAAGGCTCACTCACATAATGAGATAATTTTCATGCACAAATACGTGTTAGGCCTTTAAAGCTGTAATGGAGAAATCCTAGCCATTTTGATTATCTGTATTTCCTCTAATTTAAAAATCTGTATTTACACCCCAGATCTTGATTTTCAAAAGCACTGCCAACTCTGAATCAATGTCCTTCTTGTAATAAGTACAGCAATATCCTGATAAAATTAAGCATTCGGTTTCCTTACCAAAAACAAATTGCCTCTCATTTATAATGCATTCTTCACAAAACAAACTACCAAACATACAAACGTTTCCGTTTTCCATCAGTGGTAAACTAGAACATTTTCACAAAAATTCCTTCCAAAGCCTCCAGATTCGATCCAATTCAAGAAGGAAAAGAAAAATGCCCATTCTCCACTACCACCTCGAGCAAAAAAGAAAAAAAAGAAAAAGAAAAAAAGAAACCTCACCGGAATAAAGCAAAAAGAAGTCCATTTCATCTAATAACTACAGTGAATGTCCCCAGACCGTCCTCCATGCTCACTCCTTGGAGCTCTCCTCCCGCATTCCCCCGACCCAGGGCTTCTGCATTATTCTACCTTCTGGGCACGCGAGGACAAACACGTCCACAACCTGCTGGCTTCAGCCCCGGAGTCCCCAAGGACACACGCACTGCCCACCGTCACTGCACGACAGCACTACTCCCCGCCGAGAACGTAACCCGGGGCTTCCAAAGCAAGGAGCGTGGAAAAGGACCGAGCCCGAGTCCACACGGAAGGAAACGCGGTGGAGACGGATTCGGAGAGGGTAGGAACCCGCAGGCGCGACTGCACGCGGCGTTTCCAGCGACCGCGGTCGCCCAGGTCCTGCGGGCTGGCACCGCCGACCGCCAGATGAAAAGACCGCGGCCCCCGGGCTGCAGCGACGGTCCCCGACCTGCCCCCGCGCACGCTCACTCGCCCTGGGCGCACGGCTGGCCCCGGGAAGGCACGATGGAGGTCGGTACCTGGCTGGACGAGCCCCTCACACCCTA
>AWHC01207241.1:0-16476 GCA_000465285.1 Eidolon helvum
AAATTTTAAATATAGCTTTTCTTTCTGGGGCCCTTAGTGAAAGCTCTCTTGTCTCATAGAAACTCAGGAACCAAAACTAGACAATCTAGATTTGAGAGATTGGTGATTAAGTATACACAGGCTCTAGAGTCATCATGACTGCATTTGAATCTCAGAACTATTCCTAATGAATATATAAGCCTGGGCAATTTAACTTCTTCTGCCCCAGTTTCTTTATATAGAATGTGGGAATAGTAATATGTTCTTATAAGATTATACTTAAATTATTTGGCTCCTGTTGACTATTACTAATAACTTATTTATTAACAAGTATTATAAAATTATTTTTGTGATTATTATTTATGCTTTGATAACCATGGGTAGAGAAACTTTGGAGAATGGCTACAAGCACAGAAGCAGAATGGCTGGTTTTAAATTAGTAAACTACCCCAAAAATTTTAAACTAGCCAAATATTTTGAATTGTAACTATATCCTCAGCACTTTGCTAGTCTATGATCCTCAGCTTTGTAGAGTCAGTGGCCTAACTAAAATTCAGTGGATAATGTATATGAAGGTCCAATGAAGGGAAGAAAGTATGAGAAAAAAATGCCAGTTACTGTTGTTATTATTAATTGTTAACAAATAAGAATTGCACTATTAACATCATCAGCAAACAACCTAAGATTAGATATATAATGAAGTCAGATTTCTATTACTTGGACTCCTGCAATAGACTCATAACTGCTTTTGGAAGGAATTAACAGGGCAAGGCTTAACTTAGATCACTGGCATGGTGCTTGTTGAATCTATCCTGCTCCTCAAACTGACAGATTAATCCTCTTAAAGTTCATCTCTGATCTTTCAACCTACATTAAACACCTTTAAAAACTTAGCAATTACTATGTGACCAAATTTAAACTTCTCAGCATCTCGTTTACGTGTTTGTCCTACGATAGTCTTACTTGTGCTCATCCACCTTATTCTCATGCTAAACCAAACTACTGATGATTACCCTGTTAAGGCTCATGTCAAATGCAAAGATCTTTATTTCACATGAAGTTATTTTGCTCCCATCTGAAGCTTCACAGAACCTTGCCTGTGCCTTTCTTATACTACTTTCTTATACTACACATGACATTTGAAATATAGGTTTCACTATATATTTCCCTAAATGACTTTATCTACAAACATATACACTATATGGAAATGCATACATATAATACAATTAACCAAAGATATAATACTCTAAAGGCCAAGCGCTTTGTTTCTGGAGTTAGTGCTGGGCTTATGTCCTATCTCTGCCACTTACTAGTAATGTGACATTGGACCTAAGTGCTCCAGTTTCATCATCTATGAAGCTCTCCAGGATTGTTGTGAGGTGCCAATAAGATGACGCATGTAAAGCCTTTATATCATACATGGTTCCTGGTGTGTGGTGATTCCTTAGTGACTGTCCTCTGAAATGGTGTTAGTTCTTTGGAGCAAGATCCACATGTGATTGGTTCTATATCAGCAGGTTATCAAGCCCAGAAATATACACAAGAAAGTTATTCTAAAATTTTTGACAAGCAAAAGAATGAATATAATTGACTTCCAATATTGCATCCTCCAGATTGTAAAATTCTTTGAGTTTGGGAGAAAGAGTGCAGTGTGGAGTAAAATTGTAGGAGACGTCTCTCTAGAGCAGTTGGGAGAACTGAGTCCAGTTTTCCAGACTGAGAAAAATATAAAGAATCAGAGGAAATGCAAGAGTAATACAGGTAATGCATTTTGCTTAAGAAAGTGAAGATTTAGAATACTGGAATAATTATCTTTGACTGTGGTGTGGCCAAACAGAGCAAATCATACATAATTTAACCATGCAAGATTCTCCTACTCCGTGCCCATAGAAATAAATAGACTAGGGACAATAGAGGCAGTTCTAACTTAGGCATTTCTCAATGAAAATGTAAATCTAGTTTGAAAACTGCTTTGCCCTTTTGTAAAAACATCTTCATTGTAGTGAAGTTAGGAACCTTGATCCTCATCAAGGATTTTTATGTTGTGAGTCAAATCTTAACAGGAGAGAGAACATGGAGTAAAGAAAATTGGATCCTGGACTGAGTGGCCCATCACTCATTACCTAGATACTTTTTAGCAAATCACCTACCTCTCTGTGTTTTAAGTTTCTCAGGAGCAAAATAGAAAAAATGAATATCTGAGCTATGTCCACTGAAAGTCTTTTAAATATTTTAGTTATAAATGCACTCGAAATAATTAAAACTACTTACAATTTTATTATCGTGGTTGGTACCTTTCACAAGCGCTAATGCTGAGGAAATATCTGCTTTTGCAGATATTCAAACATCTGTTTCCTGAAGTATTTTAGACCAATGTTAAAGCTAAGAGGTTGGTATAGAGTCTGTTTTTGTGTCTGGATGTTTAATGGTAGAATTGTTTCTCATGGAAAACTCAGATATCTTTGAAATTACCATGGACAAGAACACTATTAAAACTAACAGTGTGGTGAAGTAAAGATGTCCACAATGCTTTGGCATTCCTCTCATTAAGAAGTGGATCTGTTTTTCCTCCCTTTGCATCTGGGCTGGCTTGTGACTAATTTGACCAGGAAAGTAGAATTAAAGTGACTGTGCCTTTTCCGGGTCCAGACTTTAAGAGAACTGGCAGCTTCCGTCTCAGGCTCTTGAAGTGCTGGGTCTCCATGTAGCAGTTCAACAACCCTGCTGGAGAGACTGATAAAGAGGCCCAGAGATCAGATCAAAAAGGAGTCAGCTGAGTCATCTTCCATGTAATCTGAAAAGGTACTGGGCATGTAAATAAAGCTATTTTGGACCTCCAAAGCAGTCAACCCAGCTGAATACTACCAAATGACCCTATCATATGGAGCAGAAGAATTTCTCAGTTGAGCTGTTCCCAAATTCCTGATCCACAAAATCATGAGATGTAATAAGATAATGGATATTTTAAGCCATTAAGCTTTGGGATATATATTTTTGATGCAGCCTATATTAATGAGCAAGGTGCATGCATAGAAAGTCATATGGCAAAACTTGGGAAATGATGGATAAAAACTTGACACCTTTTTAGTATCTGCAACTAGTAATGTGAAACCATCAATGAAAAGTTTATCAATATAGTTGTAAGTGAGATGTTTGCTTCATTAATACTAAAGATCATTTAAAATGATTAAAAGAGACAATATGTTCTATAATTCTAAGTTCAACCAATGCTCATTTCTGATAATTTTCTTATTAAATTTAAACAGCAAATATTGTAGCATAAGGAACATATGATGCCCAGATTTTACTTTGAGATGCAGGCAGGTGCAGAACTCTTTAAAAATGCTTAATAATAAATGTCTGCCATCTTTACCACAACCTCGTGCCTTGGAAGCTGTGCACATCTTAATTAATTAAGCCTCAGAATACCTCTGTGATAGCAAAAAGGAATAACAAGGAATCATTTTACCCATGACTGAAATGTAGTCACCTCTTGGGTTGAACACAACAGCTGTTTAGCAGCTGTAAGGGAATCCTAAACTATCATTCTGGGCAGCCATGCTAAGGAGGATAACATATCTGATTGAAATTGCAAAGGAAATTTGAGCAGACAGGATGCAATTACCTGAATTGGAGCCCAGCCAGCTCACGGAGGTTAAGTGGCAAGCAACTGGAGCTGAAGTGAGTGCCTTCTGCATATTTCACAGATTACTGGGGATGCTCAGCGCCCTGTGTGGACAATAATCGGAGGCTGTGCAAGTTTGCGATCCTGAACCTGCATTACGTCTCCCTTAAACACATGTCTTCCTAGGACGATACAGCCATTCTGTTAAATCTACTTGAGAATAAAGGCTCACAGGGACCAGAAACTTGAACGTGGATGGTCAAGATGAAACACTTTGATATTAAACCTTCAAACCGTGCCTCTTAACACAGGTCAAGGCAAAAACTTTTAGCATTTGAAAAACAGTAAAGAAAATGTCACATGTAGGTACATAAAATTGTTGTATTCTACACTGATATACTTACAAATATTATGACTATTTTAATAAGCTAGAAGTACATGATATAAGCAGAACTTAAGTTTAAATTCAAGAGGCACGGAGAGTCTCACTTTCTTTAAAAATTTGAAAAAACGTTGAAGATATAGGAACTGAACATTTGTGAGATACTGGGCACACAATGTAACCAGGGTTTCTATCTCCTTATCTGAAAAACAAGAGTTTTAGAGAATAGATTCTCAAATAACCCGCTCAACCTAGAATTCTATGTCTGTAAATCTAAAGAGAAATTGCTTTGTCAGTTATATAAATCTCTACCACTATGCTGTACATCTGTATACCTGAAACTTATACAAAATAATATTAAATGTCAACTGTAACTGAAAAATAAAGAGATGAAAAATAAATAAATAATACATAAAACTAAAGAGCAATTGCTGTTTTCTCTCTTAAGTGAAGCAACTCATTTTCTGAAAGCATGCTTAGGTGAAGTCACTAACTAAACAACATTAGTGAACTAAAATAAATTTACCTAAAGAAGATACATTATTTTTTTAAGGTGTAAAACAAAGATCCCTAAGCCAACATTAGATTATTTGGGTTACAGAATTCTGTACTTGATTTTCCTATGTAATTTGCCTAATACTCTATAATGAAAGACCCCCTACTAAGTACTTAGAGGAAGTACAGCCAGAAAACAGACAAGAGGCTGGAATTAAAGGATCATCCTACTTAGTAAAAGTAAGTCTTATGTATAAAAATTTGCAATAAAATACCCTTAAAACTTTATACTTTTTTCTCTTCCCACAAAAGATCTGTGATATTAAAAATGTTGCACTATGTCTATTTAACTTTCTCACATAAAGTCTGGATGCATTCTAGCATTTGTCTACTCAAAGTGTGGCACAGACTTGCAGCAGTCATTACATGGAGAACTCGGGATTCCAGGTCCCATCCTAGACCTACAGAATTGGAATCTGCATTTTAACATGATCTCCAGGTGATTCGTAATCACATTAAAGTTTGAGATGCTATACCTTAGAATATTACATTTCTGAGGAGTCCTGTACCCATATTTGACTTTGTTTAACTCAGTATCTGTCTTTGACTATTATTAAGGATCTAGATCTGAATTTAAATGGAATTTTATTTTTTCCAACCATACTCAAAATTTTCCATAATTTTTACACTTGTTAAATTTTGAAATAGTTTCTTTATCTCCAATTTTTCAGGGTGTTGTGTTTAAGAGAGAATTCAAACTACAAGTAGTAGTTTTGAAAACCAAAGACTCAGTAAGTTAAAGACCCTTTTTACTCTGCTTTCAATTTCTCTACCACAGCAATTATTTCCCTATGCTAAAAGATTTATGTGTTTGTGATACATCACCACATTATTTAGTTCTATTGCCAGTTGTAATTTTATACAAACTTATTCCATTTAGCTTAATAATATCCAATTATAACTCAGTTTACAATAATACACTCTCTACTTGAGGGTAATGTAATAAAATCACATTTTGTTAACAAAATGTCTGTAATTTAGCTTTTTTACTGAGTCATATTAACCTCATTATTCAAAATTAGTGAGGCTTTAACACATATGTCATGGTTGTTGATGTTAGCCAGAATGGTGTGAATAATATCAACACTGAATCTGAGATTTGGAATTTGTTTAGGAATTGCTACATTCAGAGGTGTGCAAAGCATACCTCTTCAAGCCTCAGATGGCCTGAGAAATTCTCTTGAGGTCACAAGGTTGAGAATGTGGAGGAGTCTGACTTAGACTATTCTTAGTGTTGGGCCTTAGTGTCAGCTTTTACTTGAAGCAAGGCTTCTACAGCTAAGGAATTTGAAACTCACTTTCTCATCTACTATGAATATGCCTTGTTGTGGAGAGACAGTGCCTAATGTAACATGTTCTGTCACACCCAAAGGCTTCAGAGTTAAGACCGTCCTCAGCAGAAGCCCCTCCCCCCTCCACTGCCACCTCTGTGCTGCCGACCATATCACAGCCACTAAAGAGAGCATCTCTGAAGGTCTCTTGGCTCACTTTTTGCTTGCCATACCCCCGAGCATCAAGAAATAGTAGGTGTCCTGCTTAACTTGGTTACTATATCCTTCAAAGAGATTACCCAGGTTAGTCCAATCATGTCCCAAATCCCTCTTCTCTGTGGTCCTCACGACACCTAAATTATTCATTGCCAGGACCACCCCCTTCATACTAATCTCTATAGTTATTAATTAGTTCTGATTTCCCATAGAGCTTTCCATTGAGCCCTCTGAATCTCTGATCTCTTCTCTGTGTTCTACTACCCTATACGATATCCCTGTCTCTAAACTTCCTCTTCACCTTCTTGCCCAACAGAAGTCTGGATGTCCCCTTACAAATAATAGTCTCCTCTAGATAGAGCTGCATGAGGGGCATTGCTTTTACCTTAAGAACCTCAGAGCATGCATATAGCCACTTACAAACCACTTCATTAGTCCTCCTTCAAAAACACTGCTTTTGTGAATTTCATGCCATCAGATCTTGTTGCATATCCCACTGCCATTGCCTGACTCCTTCATTCCTTGATAACTTAGTGCCTATGTCATCATCTTCTCTTCCACCTCTACTCTTGAGACCATTTGTAATGACTTCGATGTATGGTTAGTAGATTTCCTCTTGGTTCTTAGACTTTCAATAGCTCCCTCTTTCTACTCGTGCCATCTGGAGAACCTTCTTAAAAAGTTATATCACATCACTCCCATGTTCAAAATTCTCCAGTGACATATCATTGCATTTAGAATAAAAGGAAATTCTTACAACCTAGTAATGGAAAAAGTTTTAGACTGATAAATATTGATCCATCTGGATTCTGCCTAATTCTCTCCCTTACTTTCCATCTTTCCCACAAATCTAAGACATATTGGCCTTCTTTCTGTTCCTCTAATATGTCAAGCTTCTTTTTTGCCTTCAGGACCTGAAAAGTTATGTCCTCGAGTCATCACAGCCTTGATTCTTCTTATCAATATCTCCATTTAAATATCATCTTCTTGGTGCCCCCTGCCTCTATGCCTGATCTAAAAGAGCCCCTCAGTCACTCTATCACATTATTCATAATAATGTGATAGAGTGACTGCACAGCTAATATTACCTTTTATTTGTGAGGTTATTTATTATTTGTCTGTCATTCCTCATTAGAACATCAGCTTCATACAGTGTCTTCTTTGTCTTAATAATAATCCCCATTGCCAAGGACAGAGGCAGCTCATTGTAGTTGCTCAATAAATATTTGTTGAAAAAAGTTTTAAAATGATATCTTTCTATGGCAATATCACAGTGAAGCCAATCCTTGGTCTATTTCCTCCCAGATCTATTTAATCTATTGTACATTTCTCTTGGTTGTCATACAGGCTATGCCTGCTTTGGATTATTAACTTCAGAATTGAACTTATTCCAGCCCTTGGGTTAGAATACCACCATATCCCTTCTTTTTCCTCATAGCCTAGGATAGGTGATGGCTTTTTGTCATAGCTAAAATCTGGATTTCCTACACCACTATTTGTGTTTCTCTTTTAGTTTTTCCATAATCTTTGTCACTAATTGCCTCTATTAAATTAAAATAAAGTTCTAAATACATCTAGTGACTTCTGTTTTCTTGAAAGAACTCTATCTGATACACAAGGATAATACAATTTTATAAACTTTGTTTCCAGATACATTTTTTCATTTTAGATTATTGAATCACATTAGATTATAGAATCACTGTAGGTAAAACTATAATGCATATATAAGTATAATGAATTATTGAAATCCTAAAGAGAGTTATATATACAGAGATAATTTAATACTGATTTATATTTCCAACAAACCCTACTATGGTTAAATTATGGAGGAAGGGAGGATACCTAAATACCAAGAGAGAAAGGAGGGAAAGAGAGAGATTTCCTCAGAGAACAGATTGGTATAATAATTTTCAAAGTGTGGCCTATAGACCTCTGGAGGGCCCACGAGGTCAAAAGTATCTTCATAACATTATTAAGGTGGTGCTTGCTTTTTTCTGTTTGTAGTCATGATGCAAAAGCAATGGTGGATAGAACTGTTAGCACCTTAACACAAATCAAGATGGTGGCACCAAACTGCACTAGTAATTATGATATTTTTCACTGCTATTAAAAAAGGGGATGGTAACTTAAAATTTCCTTGTTAAAGCAGAAAAAATATTAAATATATGAAATCTCAAACCTTTAGTACATGAATTTTAAATAAAGCATTTATTGTCTGTTGCCTTCTGAAGTACTGTCGTTGCTTCTAGGAAAAATACTTGTACAACTGTTTGAGTTGCAAGCTGAACTAGCCACTTTTTTTCATAGAACACAGTTTTTACTTAAAAGAAAGACTGGTGGGAAAAAAAACCTAAGATTATTCAGCTTAAGTATTTGGCAGACATTTTTTGAAAAATAAAAGTCGTATGTCACTTAAATGAAAACAACTGACAATAATTGTTACCGATGAAAATTTTTAAAAAATTGATATTTGAAAAAGTTGTTTAACCCACTCTCACCTTGACAAATTAACAAAATTTAAAGACATTTCTGATGAGATCAGTGGTGATATTAATGAATGTGATTTGTCTGTTATTTTATAAGGAAATGTGTCAGCATTTGGAATATTGAACCAATATTTTTCATTCAAATGTATAAAAAGAGCTACCCAAATGCAAGATAGATTAATTAATTTTAATCTAATAGAGTAGTAAAGTTTCCTTGATATGGTTTCATATTCTACATTGTAACTAATATTTAGATAATGAGTTTCCTGTCACCGATGGTGTCCAAGAATAAAAGGGAATGCTTTAGATCAGAGCTTCTTAAATATTATCAACCATAAGAATCACCTGGTAATCATCTTACAATGTAGATTCTGATTCACTATGTCTGAGGTGGGGCCTGAGATTCTGAATTTCTATCCAGACCGCAGGTGATGTTGATGCTCAATGGAACACATTGAGCGCTGTCCAGTAATTAGAACAAATTGAACCTATCAGGGCTTCCCAATTTGTTTTGGTTATAAGAATAACCTAGTATCTTAATTAATCTAGTTCTCTAGGTTCCTCTTCTGAAGATTGTCACTAAGTCTAGAAAATCTGTGTTTAAGAAGAAAATTCTTATGATCAGTAAATTTGGGAAACACTAACTAGATGATCATTATCTCTCTATAATGCTATTTCTCTGTTTCCCATAAGGCTATCTATTGATATTTATATTTTTGCCTTTTTTTTTGTTTCAGAAACAGTAACATTGCTACTAGATGGGATCATCCCTCTTCTACAGCCAAGAATAACCAGTTTATTTGTGAACATGTTATCATTTGGTGTTAAAGTGATTTTGGTAAGTGATCTGATTTTATTTGTGTGACGACTTTATAGGTGTATATTATTCCCCTCATTGTCGGATTAGAAAACAGAAGTCTATATAGGCCAAGTGAATTGCTCAAGGTCACACAGATGGAGGAAGTCATGGGGTCCAGATGCGACTCTCCTATCAGTCCAAAGTCCAGTCATTCAGACAATAGTCACTCAGAGTCCTGTGGTGTCACCTTCTCCTGCATGCTTGTGAGGCATGGTCCTTGCACACAGTTTTCATCTTCTGCTTCTCCATCCTTAACTCAGTGTCTTCAGCTACCTGGGCTTTATGTCTCCTGCTCAGAACTTTTTGCTTTTAGTTTTGAATCTGCTCCCCCCAGGTTTTCCAGCACTGACCGTTTGTCTTGGTTCTGACCAGCATCAGGTTCAGATTTGCTCTTTCCAGTCTTTCTCTCTGGTCTTTGTGAATATTCACATTCATCTTGGTCTGGAGAAAAGCCAAAGTGTGATGCAATGCAGTTCCTCTGATAAGCTCTTCAGAACAGCAGTAAATATACTTTCCCTTAACTCTTCTCAAGTCTGAACCAGCTGACCTACACAGAACCACGTTGCGGGGCTGATGGTGGTGAGGGGGATGTTAATTCTCATAGGTGATTAATGATTAATTTTGCTGATTTATTTTCTGTACTTTAGTGATTACTAGTATAAATTCCATGGAGGTCATTGTTTATTTAATTAACATATATGAATTGAGCACTTACAATGTGCCAGACATTGTATTGGTAGCTAAAGATATAGTAGTGAGCAAAAGCAGACGTGAATACTGTGCTCCAAAGGTGATGATCCAATGAGAGACAGATTTTAAGCAAATAATAACAGTAATAGAGTCTAATACAAGCCATTATCAGAGTCATGAAGAAAAGAAATCCAGTTTTGTCAATTTCCATGGAAACTGCCTTAATGTAGAAGGTCAGAAAATAATAATAAGTAAAACATAGGTGCCTTGTGCTTTACTATGTGCCCCACGGTGTACTAGAAGTTCATATTGTGATCTCATGATATCCTCAAAACAGGTGTACAAGGAAGTTACCTCATATTATAGGTGAGAAAACCAAGGCTCAAGAAGTTAATACCTAATTCCAGAATGTACTTCCACTGAACACCAAAGCTTCCTGGCTGGCCACTCACTCCATCTCGTCTTGACAAAGACAAATTCTGCCATCAGGGATTTGATGCAAAAGTGACTGCTCTTTCCTGCTGCCAGCTGGGTTCTCTGCCAAGGTTTTCTAGCTCTGAATGACATTGAGGCTAAAGTTAAAAATAATAAGCCTAAGTCATGGCTGACCTAAGATCGTACAGTGGTTGCTATAGTAGGTATACTCAGAGGCTGGTAAGATTGAACCAGTATGTGCAAAGAAGCTGAGAAAGGCAATGGAAGTGGTCTCTAACTCAGTATGGGGTGAGTCTCAAGCAAATTTAAGTGCAAACTAAAAATTACTACTTCGATGGTCAAATCCAAAATAGAAGCACTCCCCCTGAACCAAATTGCCTCATTTCAGTTTGTGAATTGGCTTTGCCTTGGTCCTTCTCAATCATCATGGGAAGATTAAAAGTAGAGTCCATTTAATAATAGGTACACTTTATATCTTCCTAATTCTTTAGCAAGTTTCTGTTCATGCAATGCATATAACAGTAACTTTTCATTTGTATAGAACTTTGAGATTTTTCTCAGTGGGATTGTGTGGGTCAAGTTTGATCCTCAAATCTTGTGAGTATGACTCTACATATTTTAACTCTGAGTCCTAAAGAGGTGAGCCAAGGTTTCCAAACTCACATAGCAAATTATGTCCAGCTGGGACTGCCACATACACCTTCTGATTTTTGATCCTGTGTACTTCCTACTAAATAAAATTGCCTTAATTTATTTCAAATCAGTGAAACTACTTTATTATCCATACTACCTTATACCAAAGACTTGTCTGAAAATGGTATAATTATACATAAACTTTTAGGTGATAGAATGTCAACAAAATATATAGCAGAACTGTATGCTGTTATACAGATTTGAATATCTGTCAGGGCAAGTCATGTTCATTGATATAAAGTAACAGCAATGCATTGATTTTGAAATATCAGAATAACCAATTTCCCTGCCAAATTCTATCAATAGGGTGAAATAGTGTCATGCAGAATGTTATCTTAAACTCAAAAATTCATGACCCACGTGTTTCTCTCCCATAATTGTGACATTTTTAAAAGAACACAATTCATAGAACAAAATTATTCACAAACGAATTCAATTTTCTAACTTGCTTCTAGACTATTATGAAGGTGAATCATAGTCCCATTAATGTCTCCAGTAACTTCCCATTTCAGTCTCTCTTCTTCTGAATCATTCTCCAAAAAACCAGCTCTCTTGCCTTTTAACTTAATTTTCTATTACCAATATCCCAAAAACTGATCTGGCACATCACAGCTGTCTTTCATGTGATATGATTCAAAAAGAAAAAAGAAAAAAGAAAAAGAAAAGAAAAAAAGACTAAGCAGGCCAAGCTACCTGATTCAGGAATGGGAAAAGGCTGGGATCGTCACAGATTGTATTTGATTTTTAGCCCATCAGAAATGTAATTAGAGTTTCACTGAGCTTATGTCATGCATTTAAGGCACAGTTCCACCTGATGCTCCCCAGAAATTCAGCATGCTGGACAGGCTCTGGATGGGATCTGGGTGAGAGCAGGCTGGTCAAGGAAAAAAACTTAAGTTCACAAACATCCAAAAATCATGTCATCGAAGACTTTCTTCTCAAAATTTTGTAGCTTTGAGACATTTTTCTCTTTCCTTTTTTCTTCACTCATTAATTTACTAGGAATTTATTGCACACAATAGTTTTCTAAGCTCCTTACATGATACTATAGGGGTTGTCTCTAGTAACCATGTCTACCTCCAGATGCCACTGGCCTCAGTCAGTGCTGGGTCTGAGATCCTCTACATTTTTCACCCAGCATTCTTGTGGCCACGTTACCAGTCCTTACTCACTGTATAGACAGGTGCTGTGAGCAGTTTCTGGCAGTAATTCAGTGCTTTACAAAATACAAGTAGTTATATCATCTGCTCCCTGTTTCGTTTTCAAGTTGCCTTTTAATTTTTATTTCTATCCTTGTGACCACTTTTTTATTTATCAGCCTGTGCTCGTCAGAATTTCCAGAGGCTAATGCAAATTATTGCTTAGAAATGCAACTATTTAAATTCCAAAAAGATGTGATTAAGTAACAGTCAAGAACCTAAGCACAGGACTCTCATTCCGTCTGAGCTCTATAAAGCATCTAGGGTGACCAACCATCCTGCTTTGCCCTGGACTGGGCAAGGTGGTATGGTGGGGCAAGGGGTTGTTGCATGTCACTTACTGTGATAAAACAGGACAATCCTAGGCAAATTGGTATTCTTGGGGGTCATAATGCAGTTATAATGAAGGACCCTAGGCTAAAACTGCCCTATATCGCATTCATGTACCTGAAAAGGGGGGTGGCTGCTTTTTAAAATGTCCTGGCTCTGCTTCCTACCTGGTGTGATCTCTTGGACTGGAATTGGTCTGTTCTTTAAATTTTGGGGCCTGAAATAAGGGGTCCCTTGCTTTTTACTTATTGGTCCTTTAATATTTACCACATAGATTCTTATTTACACAGAGAAACCCATGAGAGAGAAAAATGCAAGTTAGCTCATGCAACAACTACAGTAAGCCCTCATTTAACATAGTCAATAGCTTCTGTGATTTTAAGCAAAATGACTTACAATGAAACCAATTTTACCATAGGCTAATTGATATAAAGAAGAGTTAAGTTCCTATGGCATCTCATCATCATTGTAAGGAAACAACATTGAACAAAACAATGTTATTCGAGGACCTGCTTTAGTCCAGGAAACCAGTCCTCTGTGTGAAATGCAGACTACTACAGGGAACCTGCTGGAAGTCTCAGGGAGATGTGAGCTCAGCAGAACTAGAGCTCATTTTGTTCACTATTTGGGGCTTGAGACTGGGCCTGTGCCCTTTTATAGGTAGAAAGCTGCAGATCTAGGTCTTTAGCAACTAGAGAGAGAACAGAGTTTTAGTCTTGATTCTGGCCCTATTAGTATAACGTGGGACAAGTCATTTCTCTCTGGGCCTCTGTGTCCTCATTTGTGAAATGAAAATGTTGGAGTAGATCATTTCCTGTTCACTTCAATTTTGTATTTATATGTGAACTTGTCATGTGACTGGTATCGGTCTTAGTACCTTACCTGCTTTAATTCTTGTAATCCTTCCAAAACAACTCACAGAGGTTGGATAGCACTATCGTCCATATTCGATAGATTTGTGTTTGTTTTTAGATCCATTTCCATTATTCCCCACCCTGTTGGAATACTTGAGAGGCTAACCTATGTGACTGGTATTCTTTCTTTCTGGCTTCTGTTACAGTTCTACCAAGGAAGAGCAGGACATTATAGGAAAGAATTAAATTGACTTGGGATACTCATTCTCCAGCTCCCTCATTGTGCATTCTCTAGATGGATGCATCTCTCTACTGAAGCCCGCTTCTTCTCTCCACCAGTCCTTTCCACCAGCCCTCCCTCTCTGTGGGTTTTGTTTGGTATTCTCTCTCTTTTAGATTCTTTAACCTTGGGGAGACAGCACTTCCTGACACTGTTATTTGCTGGGGATACCATGTCTTATGTCTTATCCTAGTGTTTCCAGAAACCTATTCACACCTTTGTAAAAAAAAAAAATCCCTTCATCTCCACAAATCTCCACAAATTCCCCAGGTTTTTCCTAGCAGGACTTTGGCTCACATACTGGAGAAACTAAGACTCAGAGTGATGAAATGATGCACTTAAAACACACAACTGGCAAGTGGTTCATTTAGCATGCAAAATCATAAGGAAGGATTGATTTCAGAGCCCAGGCTGGTAACCACTGTTACATTGCTCTATAAAATCAGTAATTACTTGATTTGGAACAGTTTAAACTCATCTCTTGTAGAATAAACTGTGCTCCGACAGACTTTACAAAAAGGAATATTAACATTTCTGGGGATTTTATTAGACCCCACCTATATGTAAATCTTGTACCAATGAGCAATTCATAGAGAATAATGGAAAGTGTTGGGCTTTGGATGCAGTTAAACATGGATTCCAACCCCAAATCTACCTATTGGAGGTGAGACCAAAAGAAAGTTACTTAATGTAATTAAACTTTCCTGCCCCCCCCCCCCAAAAAGGGCATGCAGAGTTTAAATTCCTTTTATAACTGAAAATATTGTGATGTTAATTGACCATCCACCTCAATGCCTTAGACAAAGGAGGGGCTCAGCAGATGTTCATTCCTCTTCTCTTCCCCTAAACCTTTATTCTTGAAATTCTCAGTAGGCTGCTATGCCATGATCGCATCCCATTTGAGTTTTCACTAGCACTCTCAAATTTGAGTGCCCGTGTTTCCCATCTCAAAGCGAAGACTGGGACACGTACCATGCAAGTAGCAGTTACTCAAACACTGCTTGCTGAATTAAAAAACAAGTGACTTTTTTGGACAAGTTTCTCGACCAGGAAATAGATTTCAAAATTTTCCTAGGTTTTCTTCTATTTCAGAAGGGACTGTTTTCAAACAAAATTTACTGATATATATATTCCTTAACTGATTCCCCGCCTCCATTTGAACACCCCCACTACTATTATAGCGAGAGGAAGAAACATAAAGTATATATTTTTGTTATCATAAGATAGTCATGTGAAGTATCAACTTATTCACCTACCAATAGGTATTTCTACAAACCACTATTTCATAGCCAAACTGAGGGATTGATAATTAAGAATGAAACAGACATATGTAGAGATTTGGGAGTCATGTCATTTGGGGTGGTCTCCTTCTTTTTCTTTGAATCCCCTGGCCTGAGAAAGGCCTGTAGAAGGTCACAATTACATGGTGTAACATTCTCATCTGATGACTGCTGCTGCTTCTGCTAAATCCTTCAAAAGTGTCCTTTTCCCAACTGTTGTCATAAATGGGAATTGTGCATCTTCTTTTCCTCTTAACTAGATTCAATTAGTTCAAGAAGTCCTGATTTATTTTGTTCATAAGTGGCCCCCACCCCAAACGTTGGGTTGTTAAAACCAAACTGAATTAAAGAATATATCAGTTTGAAAAAATTAAAAAGTAACCTGTGGGTGAATCAATGCATCGCTCTTTTCTGTTTGGTTGATATGGGGTTTATAAGGCAATGAAAGTCTAAGAAAAATATCTCCTAAGTACTTGCAGCATCTTAGCATGCGAGCTGAATATACTCTCTCTGAGGATCAACATCTCTCTTCTAAACATGCAGAAGTTGCATTCGATGATCTATAGCATTGTCCCCAGCTTCCATTTGGAGAGTGTATGATTCTTGCAGATTTTGCCCTGAATAAACTGTTAGAGGACCATAAAAGAAGCACAATAGAGGCCCCCTACCAACTGGCCCTGAAGATTAAAAGAATCTCAGCAGTAGCTTTCTTTGAAAGCATTAACCATTTAAAATAACCACTTTGTGAAGGACAGTTTTGTGGCTATGTGATTAGAAGCTAAAGGAAAGAAATTTGACCCCCTGCAAGCATAAAACTGCTCTCCGCAAGAGAAAACCAATGGCTGTCCCCATGCTGTGATCCCCTCTCTGAAGACACTCCCCGAAGGTAGACACCAGGCCAGAAAATTTAAAGAACCCACTCCTTGTTCTTTGGGGCTCCTCTTCCCCCGCCTCGGAGCATCTCGCACTGGAGCTTCTAATCACAGTTAACGCCTTTGCAAGCTGGTGACATCTGACATCCAAAGGTTTCTCTGTATTTCCAAACCCTTTAGGGCCTTAGGGAGGGTTATGTAACTATTGCTATAAAGTAAGGCGCTGCAGTAACCTTGGGAATTTGAAATCACTACAGGAAATTGAAGAGTAAATTCCTCTTAATAAAGCAGTGCACAGCAGGGTGCGTAGGAGCAAGAAATTAACTCACAATAAGTAGCATTGTTGCTTGGGAGGGCAGTGAGACCTCCGCTGCCCGAACTCACCCGCGTAGGTGGCGTGAGATTCTTTTTCGGCCAACAAGCCCCTGCTCTGTTCCAGAAGTGGCCTTATTACATTCTCGATAAAGAAT
>KE803240.1:2094-25212 GCA_000465285.1 Eidolon helvum
GCAGGAGGCTCTGAATCAGAAACTAAAAATACACCCATCAACTTCACCTCAGTGGAGATTTGACTCATATCCAAAGGACAGGTATACAGCATCTCACACACACATGCTGATGATCATTACATCTTCAAAGATACCTCCTTCATTAAGGGGAAATAGAAAAAAGCTACTACAGAGCTAAAAATAATGAGTTAACATTTCCTGAGTGTATACTAAATGAT
The DNA here is from genome assembly GCA_000465285.1 of Eidolon helvum. Lineage (NCBI taxonomy): Eukaryota > Metazoa > Chordata > Mammalia > Chiroptera > Pteropodidae > Eidolon > Eidolon helvum. Next base: position 2,313 of record KE803240.1, read on the forward strand.
TCCCATGTTCCAGCTCATTTAATCTTTTCTACAGCCCTAGAAAATTAGTTATGATTATTATCTGCATTTCGCAGTTGAAGAAACCACAGCCCCGAGATACTTTAAATAACGTGGCCAAGATCACAGTGCTCAGAAACGGCAGAGATGGGCTTTAAACCAGACAGCTGTGTTCCAGGACGAGCTCTGAGCCTCCAAGTCCTCACGCCTCTCTGCCCGAAGGAAAACATGCTGCAGAACAGGAGACAGAGAAGCCCGACCTCAAGGAAACGCTTCTAGGAGAGTCCCCGGACCAGAGGCAGGAGGCCCAGACCCTGAGCAAGGAAGCGAGTCATCGGGCGAGAGAGCAGGGTGAGCTGGCTACGCGGAGTGGGACGAGTAAGATGAACAGCTTTCAAAGAAGCTAAAAATATCATCGTGGAATTAAAATACGCATTAGAGCCGATAATGAGCAGAACTGGAAGTTTCTATTTTTGCTTTGTAACTATTTATATTTTCCAAATTCTCTGTAATAATACATATTGTTCTTATAATCAGAAAATGTTAAAATGTTAAACATTTTTCATACTTTTTACCCCAGCAATTCCATTTCTTTGAATATATTCTAAGGGAATACTTCAAAGGTTTATTTATATGGATATAAGCAATTTATTTCTAAAAATGAAAACTGGGAAAATTCTGAACATCCAAAACTAGAGGAAAGTTTAAATATATTGTGGTTTATTTATATGGCAAAATATTTTATTTACATCAAAACACGTTTCCAAAGAATATTCTCACAGAGAAGTTTTTACCATAATATTAAATAAAAAAGCAAGATGAAGATGTCATATCTTCAGTGTAAGAACAGTATGTTCTAGTGTGTGTCGGGGTGTGTCTGTGTGTGTGTGTGTGTGTGTGTGTGTGTGTGTGTGTGTGCATATATACACTTACCTAAAAGGTTACCTTGAAATTTACATTTTTCCATCTTCCAAATGTTTTACACAGATAATATATATTTATTTCCATCTTCCAAATGTTTTACACAGATAATATATATTTATGTCTTTAAAAATTATCTAAAAAGGATAATGATTTATTAGGTTAGGAAGATTATCTCTTATTTCTGTTATTATTGCTTCAAAAGTTGTTCCTGCAACAATACATAGGTTTTAAAGTATTCTCTTTATTTCTCATGTTTTTGACATTTTTATATTTATATCTGAGTCCCAAGACTTATTTCTAAATCATTTTTCCAGTTACTTCTTCTTGAAATAACAGGGCACCACCTCCATGGTTTTTTTTTCCCACGCGGCTGCTGTGTTTTGTAGCATTGCGGTTTATGGCTTGAATCTGTCCACTTCCTTCCACTCCTCACACATCCATCCAAAGCCGCCTTCGGCACTGAGGCAGGTCCCCGCCGAGGCCTGTTCCCTTCATCTTCCACAGGGGCTCCGGGGTCACAGGCGTCTATTGCTCTGCTAACGTCATTCCATTTCGGGGCCCAGTTGTTACTCCTCAAATATCCTGCTTTGTTTTCCAAAGTCACAGCTTTCAGTGAGAGACAAAGATGGATATTCTCCCTCCATCTTCCATTCTTTCAGAATTTCAGGACACTGAAGACACAGCCCAGCTTCCTCTTGTTCTTCTTCCTCTTCCTCTCTTTTCAATCAGTTCTTTCTATGTGAATAAGTGGGTAGCTTAGAGTGAATTTTCTTCCTTGCAATCTTCCTTCCTTCCTTTCATTCATTCATTCATTCATCATTTGTTCATTCGAATGTTTATTAAGCACTTAACTTATGCCAGGAAAGGACTCAAGCTCTTGGGGGAATTGTGGGTGACTAGATCCGTCCCTGCAGTCCTGGAGCTGGAGTTATGCGCTGCTTATTTTAAAAGGCAGGCATGTAGGCAAATCCAGCTATTTACGTGCTATATTAAAGAATATAGAGGGACAGATATTTAACTCCCCCTGCAGAAGGCAGAAAAGACTTCACAGGAGAGCTAACATTTGACCTGAGTCTCAAGGAAGTTCACCTCAAGGACGAAACGTGGTAATGCATTCTAGGCAGAGGAAACAATCAGCAGGAAGGTGTGGAGAAGTAAAAGATTATGGTCCATTGATGGAAGGACAGATAGGGCTCCACGTCCTGATTCAACTTGCCTTTGAAGCAGGAAGTATGCAATGAACCCTCTCCTCTGGCCCCCAGGCCAGTTCTAATGGTGAGGGTCCAGAGCCAAAACTTTCCCTGCTCAGCCAATCCCAGACTGGAGCCCGTCCTGGTTACTATACCTGGCACTGTGACCACGACTGACTTTACCAAGTCACAACCCTTTTCATGTCATGCTCCCCTTCCGTTCACTGGTTTAGTGGCCTCCTTTCAATGTTTTGCTTTTAATGTTTCAAGCTCAAGAAATTAAATGCTTTCTCAATCCTCATTCTGTGTCAGTAACTTCCACACAAGCATAGCTTTCCTCCTTGGTTCTCGCTGGTTCTCATTAGCAGAAATCAAGCGCCTTCCCAAAGCCCACACGGGCGCTGGGGGCTTTCATCGCTGTGCTCGGGGCCCTGGGGAAGACGGTGTGCTCACAGTGTCCTACCCACAGAGGGGGTGCCCAGGTAGAAACTCCCAGACCCCAAACTGCCTGTCTGGCGATTACCATCTTCTTTCACGTGTGGTGTCTTGCCTAACCAGCGGAATCTCTGAGGTAACTCAGTACCCGGGCAGCTAACTGGCATTTAGGGTTGAGACTAACACCAGGCTTCTGTGTCACTTCTGTTTCCCAGACTTGCTTGTGTACCTGCTAGCTAGCACCTTGACAACAGGGACAGTCAATCCCTGCCTGCTCTTGGTTATGTGTGTGTGTGTGTGTGTGTGTGTGCGCGCGCGTGTTTGTGTGTGTTTACTGTTATTTTTTCTGTCCCTTTATAAATCAGTTTTAGGCTTATTTCCAAGGTCAATATTAATAAGTCAATACTAGTCTATGTATTTAGAACTCTACTTCTGCCTCTAGCTTTGCCGAGGTAAAACTGAAAAATAAAATTGTAAGATATTTAAAGGGTACAATGTGATGATTTGAAAGAATTCCTCCTCATTGAGTTAATTAATACATCCCTCACTTCATGCATTTACCTTTTTAATTATCATTATTTTTTGTGATGGGAACATTTCAGTACTACTCTCTTATTACCTAGAGTCACTCTGTTGTACATTAAGATCCTTAGAACTTATTCATCTTATAACTGAAAGTTTGATTCTTTTTACCAGCTTCTCTCTATCCCCCTGCCCCCCTGCAGCTTCTAGAAACTACCATTCTACTGTTTTTGGGATTGATCTTTTTTAAAGATTTGGGATTGACCTTTTTTAAAGATTCTATATAAAAGGGTTACTACTTATTTGTGGTATGTCTTTCTCTGCCTTATTTCACTTAGAATAATGTCCTCTTATCTATGTTGTTGCAAATAGCAAGATTTCCTTTTTTTAAGTCCTAATATTGTATGTGTGTGTGACATTTTAATTATCCATTTACCCACTGACCGGCACTTCCGTTGTTTCCATATCCTGGCTACCGTGGACAGCGCCGCAGTGACCATGGGAGTGCAGATGTCGCTGAGACAGTGGTTTTGTTTGCTTTGTGCACATACCCAGGAGTGGGCTGCGGGTCATATGGCAGAATGTCACTATTTTCGAAGATTAAAACAATGTCTGCCCATTGTCAGTCCCCCAGCTACTCTCCGACTTTCGAGAGCACTAAGACTCAGCACATTTATTTAGTAAAAGTCACGTATGTGAGAGGCAGACCTGCCTTGAAATCCATCCCTTGACCTCAACCACTGCCACAGCATGCTGATCTAGAAAGCTCCGTCGCCCGTACCTTCCCAGTGCTAGTCTACCGTTTTATATGTAAGCATTTCTTATATATGTCTTAAAATTTCCCCAAGTCCAGACTATGTAAACAACAATGTGAATGCAAGCCAAACAATGTTCTTTATGGCTGTCTTATGGGGCCGTACGCCCTACTTATACACGTAGAAATATGAATAGTGATCATTCCCAGGCTCTTTACCTTTACATCCAAAGGTGTGCTCTCAGGTGCCCGTCCTTTCACAGCTAACAACGCCCCTCTCTACCACGTTGCCACATCAAAATTTTACCCTATATCTATTTTAGTTCCATGGTGAATAACACCTGTTCAAATATTGGCTTTTCCTTTGCCTAATCAAACACTTCACTAGAGTCCATATGAAGTATGCACGCTATACAAAAAATCATCAAACAGAAGAAAAACGATACTTGCAATGGGTTCTTTGGGGAAGGTTATTACTCTAGACACAGCAAGGAACATAGTATGTATTGTTCAAAAGAAGAGAATTCTTTAAAAATGATGTTTTAGATATAATCTTGGAAAATAAGTTGTTAGAATGTTTATTCCTTTTTCTTCTGATGATACATTATTTGATCCTATTATTTACCAATTAGCATTAATTGATGCCAGTCATGAAATCTATCAGAAGATTCACATAAAAAATTTCCACTACATGTACTAATTAAAATTTTTTTGCTAGTACAACTTCATTTTAATTTCTAAAAGTACTCACTTAAGAAGTTTAAGGAAGATAAAAATGTTTTTCCCTGTGAATAAATTAATTAATTTAAAAAAATAATACAAAAATCTCTTGTTTCTCCCATTACACTAGAAGGAAAAGAAAAAGAAACAAAATCTTGTCTTTGGTGGAATTCAACATGTGTCTTTTCTATTGATGACCTATATTATAATTTAGCAAAAACTGCTTGCTAATTCTAAGAGTATCTGGCTTTCTTAAGTTATTATTATTATTATTATTATTATTTTGGTTCATGATATTTTTGTAGCTCATACTGAAGAAAACAACTGCGATAAGCCACTGACTATGGTTTTACAGCAGCAATTGCTCCTTCAAAGTTATCACTCATGCCATCAGAGATGTTTCCTTGAAACTGGTCAGTTTCTGTGACACCCCCAGGCCATTAACAATCAAATCAGCCATCAGCTGCTTGTTTTGGCCTGTTCCACAATAGTCTCAAAGTAATTATCTTTAAAGAAATGCGACTTTCAAGACAAATGGAAGAACACAAGACAAATATACACTGTAGTGATAAAAGTTCAGAAAAACGATAGACAACAATAGTGTTTTCCTATTTATCTGATAACTCACTAAATCTTCACCTTAAGTTGAAGTTACTTGCCTACCACTAAAATAGTATTTAAAGTATAAGTAGAGTATTTAAAATAAAGTATAAGTATGTAAAGCATAAGGGAATAAGTAGATGGCTTTTAAAAGTTTGGCTTCAAAAGATGCATTTTAATATGGTTTGTTTAACCATAAAATTCCTCTCAACTTATTAATTCCGTTTGAGGGTCGGACCTCGCGTCTGCCCCACATGGCTTGAGTTGGGCAACGTGGCAGAATGACCAGCCTCTGCCCCAACACGCGCTTCCTGAGGAGTAACACTGCGCACAGACTTTCTGCACTGTCTTCCCTGTGGTCTTCAGCCTTTTCAGATGAGACTTTAGGTAAATCTTCTGCTTGCGAAACACTGAGGACCTGACAGTAAATGAGGGAATTTCTTGCTGTCAATTAGTGGGGATTGTTAAGAGTAGAAGCACAGTTTTCTCCACAGGAGAGTTCAAGTTCTCTGGCTGCTTAAGGACAGGTGACGAGCTTCCTGGGACTAGGATAAAGATTCTAGATGTTCCGTTCTGTTCGTAGACTTTTCATTTCAGTTCTATTTTCATGCTCCCAGAGACAAAATATAATCTCTATTCTTTCCCTTTCTCTCAGCTCCTCTCTTGAAGTTTCTTAAAAATTCTCAAGACGAAATATATAATTGTAGCTGTGGCTCATTTTTCTTACTAGAAAGCTTCGATTCTCAAAAAGTACACAAATTCCTTCTTGCATGAGGATTCTTCGTCTGCTGGGATGCTGAGAACACTCTGGAACCAGCGTCATCTCTCGCCTGCTGGGCACCCCCAGGCGCCTCCACCTACACTGATGGATGTTTTGAGGATTAAACATGATAATACTATAAAGTACAAAACACAGCTGAAGGCACAGTAAATATTAATTAGTAGTACTAATAAGAACTAATAAAATAAAAAGAGCTTTTCTGAAAAGCAAATATAGTCTGAAATGATCACACATCTGAAGACAAAGGACAAGAGAAAAAAGACAGGAGTGCACCAACTTATATTTGTAGCACTTTAGTTCAAAACTTTTGTACCTTAGCAGATTATAGGTATCATGATAATTTCTTTCTAATGATCTTGGAGTCAGCTGAGAACTGTCAGTGATCCAGGAAAATGGAGAAGATTGTTTTAGCTCAAATTATAACTCTAAGAAGTGATTTAAGGTATTACAGTCAAAATATTGTTCTTCATCATTCAAAATTCTGTTTATATACTGCATTCTATAAATTTAAACAATTTGTAAGTATCCTTTATTTTATATGGAGGAAATATTTTTGCATCTAATAAGTGTTTTAAAATTAATTCCGGTTAATAATGTAGTAAATGTTTATGGTAGAGACGAATTAAGTATAGCGAATTTAGTTAAACATCAGCAACTCATTGCCAAGTAAATAATGTTATCTGATACAGTAAACTGATGATTTAGCAATGGATAAATAATACTCATTGATGTTTACTGGCACTGTTCATAGAATGAGAACTTATGTTTATATTAGACATTCTCTGTTAAATTTTCAGCAACCTGAAATCTTTCAATAAAGGTTGGAAACACTTAACTCTTATTCATCCAAAAAAAAAAAAAATTCTACTAGCTGGAACAGGTGACTGATATGGGAGAAAAGATAAGACACAGCATTTTTGAGAATAAATTTAACAGATTCTATGCATATTTTAATACATTAAAGTTCTGTTCCTTTTGAATTTTATACCACAGAACTATTCCAAGGAATAGAGACCCAGCACAAATTAGCTTAAGGGAAAACAGAATTCATTGGTTCAAGTACATGAAAAGTCTAGGGTTAGGAGTTAGCTTATGTTAAAGACATTCTTCAGATAGTATATTTCATTTGGGTGATCATGGTCCTTGTTTGCCTGGGACAATTCTGGTTTATGCTTGTTGTTTCAGCATCCTTTCTTAAAATGTCTTGGTTTGACCGTTCGGTCAAATGGTCACACTAAATTTTAGCTATTTCCCTATGAAACTTGCTCCCAATTGTTGTGATATCTTGGCTATTTGACATTATCAGAAAAAGAGCTAAGGACATACTTTCTGAAGAGTCAAAGTATGACCTAAGGTCACAGAAAGAAGGTAGGTCCAAAAACAAACAAAAAAAAGAAAATAAATAGTAACTACGTGAGGTGATAAATGTTAATTAGCTAGACTGTGGCAATTACAATGCATATATACATCCAATCATCAAGTTAGATACTTTTGATATATAATTTTTGTCAATTATATCTCAATAAAGTTGCAAAAAAATCTATGAAAACATAAATAGAATTTAAAGTAAATATGGATATACACCAAAATGTTAACGGTGACTATATCTGGGTAATAGAACTATGGTTTAGCTTTCTTTTGGTTTATTCGTATTTTCTCATTTTTAAAAAAATAAACATAAAAGAAAGGACAAAGGTGGCAGGAACGCAGCTGGGACCCCTCCCTCTGACTAAGCACTGGACTGATCACGGACCTTGATGAGGCTGAGCCTCAGGAGAGGAAGCAGGGAGGACGGGCATTGCTAACACCCTCTGGGGTCTATTTTGAGGTTCGTGCTCATAGTCCTACAAGCCAGAATATTCTCCTAAACTAGGTTTAGCTTCCTACACTGCTGCTCTGTGCTGGGCGGTGAGAGTGAAGTGTGAAGTGTTCAGCCCCAGGGAACCACTGAAGTGAGAAGGGCTCGCCCTGCCCTTTTAGCAAATATCTTCCTGACCCCACCTTTCCACTCTGTAGAACTTGCCACGTATGAAAAGCCTTTCGAGAAACACAGTGCTAACCTTAGAAGTTACTGACACCTTTAATGGCTCTTTGCCTCCCTAGATAGGACAGCTGATCTATCCTCAGGCTCCTTAGAGCTTCCTCTCTTCTTCGCTGCCAGAAAGCAAGCCTGTCATGATGCTCTTCTAATCCCTACTGCCTCTTTGGTCTCAGAAAAAGAGAAGAAAAATGAGCAGAGTACAGCACTCTCTTCTCTTTCTCGTTTCTTCCAACACCACAGCTTTCATCCCCGAACAGCCTGGCCTGCACTTCATGGCCATAGTCATTCAGCAAGATGCTCCATCCATCCGCTCAGCAAACCCACTGATCACAGCTGCGACCCTTCATGGGCTCACTTCTCCTCAGTTGTTTTCTTCATCATTGGCTGCCCAGGTGCTGCTCCTTTACTCTTGATAACACTTAAAAAATGCTGTAGGGATGCTCGAAGTTGCCCAGACTCTGACCTCATGTCTACAAATAACTGTCTGTGAACGCAATAGATTTTCAGTGGAACTGTTCAGACTAGGAAAGTTCAAGAGACAATCTAGCTAGAAAAAACTAAATTGATCTTCCTTCCTTCCACCCACTAGCCATCCATCCATCCATCCCTGTATCCATCTATACAGTGTTTAAATAGCTATGTCGTCATCATCACCTCAACATAATCAAGCGTTGTTAATCTAGTAAGTATTTACTGAGGGTATCCCACTGCCTGGAACCATTCTAGGTGCAGAAGAGATAGCAATAAAAAAGATATCTCTAGAAATGGCTCATTAGGCTCTATCTCCAGTTAAGACTTCCTTCCTAGGGACTAGATGTGAGTGTCCAATGGCTTCTGAATGACCCTGGAACAGCTTATATTCAGTAGGTTCATAATTAAACTTGTCATGTTTTCCTCCCAGCAAAATCATAATGTTACTACTATCTGTCTTAAAAGTCTTCAGTGGCTTTATATAACCTATCAAATATAGTCTTTTGGCTAATATTCATGGTCTCCTACTAATGAACCCCCAGGCATGCTATTCTACTTTTACTGTATTCTAAAAATTGCGTATATTCTTTGGTCTATTGATCACATAACCTATGCTTTCTGTTGACCAGAATAGTGTGTGTGTGTGTGTGCCCCCCCCTGTGTGTGTGTGTGTTTTAAAAGGGAGAGAGAAAATGCAAGAGACAGACAGACAGACTTAACCAGGCAATTATGCTCAGCATTCACTCAGTGTACATATACCCCAAGTATTAGTGAGTCTCAGACAGAAATCCTGAATCTGCGTTTGCCTTACTTTTTCATTGTTTTCTGTGTCTCACACAGCATGAGCATGATGCTGTCCCCAGTTTAACGTGCATGTATTTTTCATGCAACATGGCCCATGAAACATACACTTCATTTGATGCTCAGTTGAAGACTCTGTTATCTGCTCCAATTGTAAGGAAAAATCAGGCTGTGTTGGATCCTTAAACTGTTCCTAATCTGTCCTTTGAGTATGATCATATATTCTGTATTATGTGGATGAATTAAAAAATGTTTGTGTTATTTTGAGTATACACAATTTTGCCCTCTTCTCTGATTCTAGAACCCAGTGTCTGGTAAGGTACAGTTTCACGATACTGTGATTAGATTTCCCCTGTAAAGTTACAACCTCCTTGCATACGGGATCTATGTCAATAATTCCACAATCACCTACCATGGATCTTCTAAGGGGTGGGGCTTGAAACCCAGTAGCTGGATAGGGAATTACAAGTACTTAAAATAATGACTGTCAAAGCACTAGAGAATGTTTAGAAAGAGGCAATTTGGGGACCTGTCCTTTATCCCTTTACTGTTTTGAAGGAAATGTCTAAAGCCTCGATATCTTCAACACAGAAAATGAATGATGTTTTTACATGTAACTTGAGCTCCAAGGACAAGAACCTCCATGTGTCTGGGGTTAGGAAGAGGAAGGGAGGAAAGAGAAAGGTGATTAGGCTTCAGAAAGTAGTATAGGTTCCCTAAGCCTATAGAAAATCTTTAATTTGAACCTACTGTGTAAAGATTAAATTATGCAAAAGAAAAAAAAATCACATCAGTTTTTATATGAATTCAGGAGGTTCCCAGCATGTGTTTTAAAGACATTCGTCATTATCTATCATTCAGATAACTTTGTAATCAAAGCATTAACATTCTTAAGTTAGTATTTTCAGAGCAGCTTGAAGTTTATTGATTTTCTATGATACTAGATGATTCATTTCATTTTTGAGTCTAGTGAAAAGTTAACCTAAGCCATATAGCATAATGTCAGCAGCTGGAATCCATAATGTAATCTTCTTTTGTTTTGCTAGTTATCTTTGTTGAATAACCTCATAAAAATATAACTGCCATAAAAAGTCCAATTCATAGATTCTTTGGCTTGTAATCATTTTATTTGACTTTGTTTTCTTGAATTCTTCCACAGATCTTTTTAAAGAGGTCGAACTTTGATGGCAAGAATCATGACTATCTCTATATCCCCAGCATCTAGGACAATAATCTCCACGTGGCAAGGGTCCAACAGCAATTTGTTGAATTAATGGGTAAATGGGCCAGAACTATCCAGGTCAGCTGGTTTGATTGCAACCAAGAAGTTCGCCCGGAGATTTGGGAAGGACAAAGGACTTTGTCACCCAGCAAGGACCAAAGTTGCTGGGAACACTTACCTAGATGTCTTGACATGAAACAGAAAGACCTGTGAAAATCAGCTAAAACAATTTGTTAATTTGCTCAAAATAAGATTCTGTAACTCTGGTACAAATGTATAATTTTCCTAAATGGATATAATTTGTTTCCAATTATCTCCCATGCCTGAATGATGTATCCTCTTATACTATAAATGGCTGCGGATATGAGAATATTTAAGATTTACCACAGAGATTAGTAGAAGATTTAGCAGTGACCCTAAGGCTGAAGTTTAAAGTGAAAAAGCCTCTTTAATGCCTTGGATGGGGAGAGTGACCGGTCACAATGATAGAAGAAAAGTATTTGGAAATTCTCTAGATTTCTTTTTCTTTGCGAAGCCCAAATTTCCTCATTGTCAATAGTGACACAAAGTGTCAGATAGTGATTCTGAAGGTTTATGGGTGTGTGGTGTGAACATGCTACAAATGATAAACCATCGTGGGCGGAGTGGCATATACCTAAAAGCATACGTATAATACAACAGCCTTCGCTGTATGGCTGGCCTTGGGAAGGAAAGCATCAGCAGCTTGTTTGAACCCATCTTCTCTCCCCTGGAGATGCCCAGGAAGAGGAAAGAGAGGGACAAAATAAATGACCGAGGGAAGACGCCTTGTAAACGTGCGAGCAGACCGTCCGATGGTATTTACTAGTGGAGAGGTAATGAACACGCTTTCTGTGGAATCCTTCTAGCTGGCTCTGTACGGTCGGTCCGGGTTTCTCACTTCGGGATTTGTGGGATACGGTCCGGCCGGAAGTGCTAGGTCAGCTGTGCAGTTATCCAGCCATCAGAGAGAGGCATTTCATAACTGTGTGCATCACTTAGAGATCTCGACCACTACGTGACGTGGAAGGACCCGGGAATTTGACTGTGGTCGCAGAAGCGTCCATGCACTGCCTTTGTCTTCATTTCATGCTGGGAAATGTTAGCACAGTTTGGCACTTGGTAAGATCTCTGCTTCTTTAAGTCTGAGTTGACAAGCTGGCTCTTGCATTATCTCAGGTGTGGAAACTAATTTAACTGAATAATGGGCATTTTTACAGGGGGCTTACTTCAAATTGCATTGGGTTGTCAGTAATTCCCTTGTTTTAGTCAGAATGTCCATATCTTTCATATTAAAAAAATGCTGTACTCAGAGGAACTGTCTTCTGGGATTCAGAATACTTTGACTAGTCTAGACAAACAGGCTGCATGAACTAAAGGGATTTTAAATGGATTACTCTATTTACATTGAACATAATTTATTTTCCAAAAATAATTTCCTGTCTATGAGTAACAACTGAGAGCTAATCAGGGAGCAAAGGCACAATCTGCTAAAAGAAAGGTTTATATATGAGAAGAGAGATTGAATTGTCCTTAGGAAGAGTAGTAAGTGGATGTAATGTAAAAAAAAATTTTTTTTAAACTTTTTCTTCAAGGTTTTATGAAGAGCTTATTATCTGGAAAACTCAATGAATAAGGTAATGAAAATACCTTATTACACTGCTAAGTGTAATTCTTTGGAAACATGAAGAATTTCTTTTATTAAAAGGAAACCTAAAGAGAAAAATAGCATTCCTTGAGAGTAACCTAGAGCAAATGCTGTCAGAAGTGAAATATTTAATTAACCTACCGCAAACCAAGCACAGAGACCCTTGCTGTACCTTCTCTCCCCACCCAGCTGCTGGAGCCGACCCAGCCTTGGACAGGCTCTTCGGCTATTCCCTGAAGTTTTCTTCGGCTACTCCCTGAAGTTTGGGCGTCAGAACCCCAGCAAGGGCTCGGGGAGAGAAATCAGGAGTAGCCTCCCAGCACCTGGCACGTGGGCTCCTGTGGGCTTCTCGGAATTAAAGAACAGAGACGAACATTATCAATAATCTTCTAAGAGAGAAATGTTCAGTGACATATGTCTCAATTTTCCAAGAAATAGACTTTCAGCTGATGTCAGGCGAATTTAATTTCCTCATTACCATTATATTTTGCCTTCATAACCAGTTTTGTAATCAGGTTGATGAACCTTAAAAACTATATGTTCCTGAAATCTTATGAAGAATTTCAGTCCTTGTCTATGTTTGAGTCATTTCCAGTTTTACTTTATTGTATGCTGAGACTATGAGAGATATGTCTATAAATTTTCTATGTTCTTTAATGACAATTTTCCTCTTTCCTAATTATTCTGTGCTAATCTATTGTTCCAGAGTTAGTTTTTTTAAATAGACTTTTCCTATAAGTGTCACATGCCCTCCAAGAACAGGCAGTGAGAGGATGATAATCATACTGTATCTAAGCAACTTGCTACCTTTCATTTTCCACAAAAAACTGTTAATAAGTTGGCTTTTGATTGTTTACAATACTTATGTGACTGAACTCAGCCCTCGGTTTGTTGGGTATCATAAATTATTAAGATCCAGGCTTAGATTTTTGTATGAAGTTTTAAGAAAACCACTATGAAGAATATCTAGAAGCACAAGAGATGAGAGAAAAATAATACGAGTAGATTTTAATTTCATAACATTGAAAGAAAGAACAACAATGCATTATCATTTCATGCTAATTCACACACTGATCTGTTCCATGTATACTGAGAGAGGTCATGATGAAGGTACAAATGAACCTGTAAGACTTCAAATGAGGCTTTTTAACAGGCCACGAAGGTCAGGTAGGGCTGAAGTGGCTTGGCAAAGCTGCAGAGAAGGTGGTGAGCCTCCAGTCCCCGGGACGCTCAACGACAACCGAGTGCGGACTTCCTTCTGCCTGGAAATTTGTTTCCCTGCATCATTTAAGAAAATCGCTTACTCGGAAATAAGCACTCTTTAAAATGGAGGTGGGGGAGGGATAAAGGAGAGGAACGGAGAATAAAGTCACCTGTCAGGAAAAGTCAGGCAAGCAGCAAGTCAGAACTGGAGGAGCAAGTAAGTATTTGGGCAGACGGCTGGCGAAGCAGGTGCTAGGACGACAAGTCACTTGGCAGCTTGCAGCGGGGGGGAAGAGGGGGGCTGGAAGGAGGTAAGTCTCTAATGTTCCTGTCCTTACATCCATTCGCAAATATTAGCACCAAAGATAGGGTGACAGCACTCCACTAGTCTCAGAGCTAACGGATGAGTGGGTCCTGAGGTCATGCCATCGGGGGTTTAACAACTTATTTCCATGTCACAATACTCTGACCTTTTAGCGAACCATCTTCCTTCCTTCACGGCCAACAGACAGACCCCTCTGAGTGCTCTGGAACGTAAGGCTGTCTGGCTCACTCTGATGAATTCACTAACGGGATGATGCCAGAGAGACTTGAATCCAGAACCCGATTCCTATTTTCATTTAGTCTCAGGTGGAAGCTGACGCCCTGTGAAGGTGACCGACAGGCCTGGACTACGCCATCGGCAGGAGCACTATTGCCAGCATGAACTGTCCCCGCTGGGGCAGATGGAGTTCGGTGTCGCCCCAACGGCAGGGGGAGGGAGAGGGATGACGATGACGCGGGTGCGTAGTTCGCATCTTCCCTCGGTTCTTCCTCACACGACGGCAGTGAAGAATCACAGGCCACTGAGATTTCATAGTTTTAGTAAAAGTATGCTTTAGAAAGACAGAGAATGCCCCAGGGAGGCACACGAAGAAGGGATGCCCAAGGATGCACATGGTCCCGGCGATGACAGCTGCAACAGAGCCCTTAGCAACCACAACAAGAGGCCAAAGAGAAGGCCCAGAAGGGCAGACAGGGCCAGAAGGGGGAATGTCTGCCTTAAATTGGACCATGATGAGGTGGTTCCAAAGGCATTGGGGGGTGATTGGCAAGTGAGGTCATTTTGCTTGACACCTGGCTGCTATATAACTTTGTCTAGTGCGCATGTGCGTACCCAGAATTCTACTGCCATCGGGGTGTTCTTGGGGCGGTCTCTAGGCCAGGCTCCTATGCCTTTGTTCCCCTGTCACTCAGGTCTGACTAGCTACCTAACGGGACCACCCAAGTAGTTCTCCTGAAGGGAGGAGACTGCGTAATTACAACACCCCTTGAACCCTCAGCAGGCTGCAAAGGCGGCTTGGGACCAGGCAGTCTGCTGCCCTCTTCAGAAACAGAGGTACTGGCTTTTCTGGGAGATTCTGCCCTCCTCTGATTAAAATGTCGTTCTTCCACAACACTTCGCACCACAATAAAGGCATTATTACATGTGGCCTTGCGAAGTCCAAGCCGTTAACTGTGAGTACAGAGAGAGTAAGGAGCTGGGCTTTTGAATAAGATATGGGTTTCAGTCCTTGCTCTACCACTGACAATTCATGGCCTTGGGCAGGGTAATGACTCTTTGAACCTCAGCTTCACTATCAGCAAGACAGGCAAGAACAATAGCCAACAAACAGCTTCCTTGCGGTAATTAAACGAAGGAATTTTTTCAAAAGAACAAAAACACAGTACCTGAAATACAACTAATATCCAATAAATGTAACTGTCTAAAACAAATTTCTTACTGTTTCATTTAGAGTTAAGACATGGCTTTCTTTATTCACTGTTTGTGGGAGTGCAAACGAAGAACAGTATGAAGGTTCCTCAAGAAATTAAAAATAAAACTAGCACATGACACAGCGATACCATTCCTGGATATGTATCCAAATAAAACAAAATCATTATCTCAAAGAAACATCTGCCCTGTTGTGTTCACTCTCACATTATTCACAATAGCCTAGCTCTGGAAACCACCGAAGTATCCACGGACAATGAATGAAGAAGCTGTGATATGTACACATGTATACACCCCTCCCACACATGCAATGGAATACTATTCAGCGTTTACAAAGAAAGAAAAAAAATGTCATTTTTGACAACACAGATTAAGTGGGAGTGCATTATTTCACTTATTTAAGTGAAATAAGCCAGACAGGGAAAGAAATACTACATGGCATCACTTATATGTACGATCAAAAAAAAAAGTTGAACTCAAAAACAGTAGAAAAGTTGCTGCCCGGGGCTGAGGGTGAGGGGAGCAGGGATGGTTTGGTGAAGGGCACAAACTTTCAGCTCTAAGATGAAGAGGTCTGAGGAGCTAATGTGTAACATGATGACTAGTTGACAACACCGTAGGAACACTTTAAATTTTCTAAAACAGAACTTAAATGTTTTTATCTCCCCAGCAGGCAAATATGCAAGGTGATGGATGTGTCAATAAACTCTATGAGGAACGTTCTTTCACATTGTATACTATATAAAATTATCATGTTGTAGACCTAAATATCTTAGAATTTTGTCAGTTATACCTTAGTGAAGCTCAAAAAAAAAAAAAAGAAATGTAAATTAACAATACTTTTTGCCCATTAGATTGGCATTTTAAAAATATGAATATGTAGCATTGACGGCAGACAGTCTAAAACCACTCGGGCAGAAATATATACTGTTATAACCTTTGGAGGCATATTTCAAAATATTAAATGCATTACCTCATAAACCCAGCAGTATACCTCTAGGAATCTATCCTACAACAAACAAGAGGACAAACACGGAAAAATCTTTAAGGGTGTATAGTAGAGTAGTATTTGAAACAGTAAGTATTTAGAAAGAATACAATTATTCAAGTGAGGGATGTCCACAGAAATTGCACTGTGTCTACAAAAGGAGAAATACATTTGTATATACTAACTATGATAACATCACTTGAGGAGAAAGAGAGGGAGAGGGAGAAATGGGGCGGGGCAGAGGGAGGGGGCGAGAGGGAGAGAAACATGTTGCGTCAGGTTGAGAAGCCATGATCGGCGGTATCATTTCCCTTTTGGTTCCTTTCTTGAATGTCACAGATCACATGAAAACTCACCTAAAAATATGGTGGAAAATGTGTGTCTTTGGAGAAATAAAAATTTCTGGCCTGATGGAGTCGTCATGAAAGTTTATCTTCTAAAACGTCATTTCCTGCCTACAGTCACAATACCAACTTCTCAGAAAAAGTACTCCCTTCTAGAAGCATCTTCTCAGTGTGAAAGAATTCTGAATTATTCAAACCAATATTTCTTCTTAAAAGTTGCCCTTCAGGATTACTTTTTAAATCCGTTTTTAATGGTGATTAATTCACTCATATCTCAGCCTTTCTTCAGTGTTCTTAGCTCATGATTAACTCTGGCACCGTGACAAAACATCAGTCATCCTGATCTTCGGCATGCAAGAATGCGGGCTGCACAATGACAAGTGACTTTCTGGGTGACTTCAGTGAAGACTTTTGCACTATTGAGATCATTTATATGTTGCTATTAATTGGGTATCACATTGCTATTAACCCACGTACACACCAGCTGGTAACCTTGCAAGTCTTGCTATCACTCTCTTAGTGAAAATCTTCTTTTATTACAGAAAAAAAAAATAAAGCTGCACTCTGAAAATGTGTTTGCTTGTATAACAAAGATGGACAGAAGAATTGCATATGTTTATATAGGTTTACCTTTTATTAAGTTCAGTGTTTTAGAACTATCAGGAAGCACACCTGTATCTGAAAATTGCATTTCAAAACAAAATTATCGATCTAGATAGCAATCATGTTTTGAAATTGAATTTTGAGGGCCGTTTTCATGAAGGTAATAGTGTCCCAAGTAATAATACAGTGCTAGGGGCTGTGTTTACTTAGCTGTCCTCAAAGGATCTGGGAAGTTAAAAAAACAAAGGTGCTACAAAGTGACTCTGAAGTGGCTAATATGTCTCTCCTTCAGGAGAATGGATTATAAACTTAAACCCACTAAATCTCTCCCAACATATACACTTTCTATATGTAATAAACTTTAACCAGGACTGGCTGCATAATTTGCAGGGCCCAGTGCGAAATGAAAATGTGAAGCTCCTTGTTAAAAAATTATGAAGAATTTCAAGAATGCAACAGCAGAGCGTTGAAGCAGCTGCGGGACCAGCTCGCACGGCGCCGGGTCCAGCTGCCCAGGCCGCGATGACTCTGAGGCTGGCCCTGACCTGACCTGCAGTGCTGCCGTTCGCTATTAACACCGGCGACCTTTAAAAAGCAAAGCCAAAAGAGAACAAAAACATCTGATCTGTAACAAATCACCAAGAAATACATCTTTTTGTATTGTATTCTTCAAATCTACCTCACGTCTGACGCACCTATGAAGAGAAGTCACTAAAGTCTGCCTGACGATGGTCTTTGCTCAGATAAATCTAAGCTGTCACCATCCAAACTCTCGGGTGAATTTCTCTGCCTGAGGTCACAACTCCTTGGCACTTCTCTTCTTTCATTTAATCCAGTACAAGTGTAGGCATCTAGTTAGAGTTCGTAATCTCTATTTTATAGAAAGATTTTGGAGAACACTTACAAATTGATAGATAACTGCAAATGAAGTTCATGCATTACCCTTCTATTATCTGTCTTGTTTTGTGCCTGAACAATATTTTTACTTTATTTTCAACTTTTTTATTATGAAAATTTCTAAGCATGCTGAAAGTAGAATAATAGTCCACACGGATCCCTCACTAAGCCTCAACAACCACTATTTTTACTTTTTGTTTTATTTTTTCTCATCTTTTCTCCATGTTCCTTTCTTTTTTTTATTGTGATATTTTCAATCAAAATCCAAATATCAAGTTATTTTTCCCATAACACTTAGGATACATTAACATTTTTTTCTTATATAATAAATGCATTATTGCTTTTACTAAAATTAGTAAAAAATAATTCCTTATTATCACCTAATACCTAGTCCATACTCAAATTTCCCCTGTTGTCTAACAATGTATTTTTATAGTTTGTTGGTTTAAATCAGGATTCAAAAATGTTCCACACATTATATTTGGTCATTGTTATATCTCACTTGTCTTTTTAAAGTAGTAACGGCATCCCATCTTTTCATTTTCTTTTCTTCCATTCACTTGTTGGAAGAACCATAACAATTACCCTGTTACTTCTCTGAGGTTCTGCACCAGACCGATTGCTTCTTGAAGCTTGGCTTGGACCTCTATCCCCCTTCTTTCCTGTCAACCGGACTTTAAAGGTTTGATTATATTTGAGCTATTTTTTAACTCTGAGCGTACTTCAGAGTAGCATTCTGTACATTATTTTGCATAATGTCAGGGGCAACATCAAGTCTGAGCGACAAACTTTACTGAGACTAAGGTACAGTCATTGTCTGGGTCAGGTTCTGCCTGATCTCCTCACCTGAAAACTCCCATCAACACTTCACTAACGTTTACCATTTGTTGATGTCCTAAATCAAAGATTGCAGGAGGGGCTGAAAGATGACGCTTTTCAATCCCTATCGTTCCCCCCTTCTTTAGAAAATTTCACTAATTTCTAAATTTCTAAATTTCACTAAGGCCTTTTGGTTCGTCTAAAGTACAGTTCCCACCTGAAGGGCAACTATCGATTTTAAGACAGGAGCTGGTGTTCTAGCAACTTCCAATAGCGTCAGAACATTTTGTTTTGTTTCTCCAATCCTCTTTCCCCCTTTCCTCTTTTGGTCCTTTGATAAGTTATTTATCAATGGTTCTGTATACATAATTTGTTTGAATCTGTTACAGTCATTATTCTCTTCGATGTTCAAACTGTATCATCTTTTGTCTGTGAGAGCCTCTTAAAGCTGACTTCTAGGTCCCTCCGAAGTAACATCGTTAACCTTCGCACTGGATGTAGAGCTCACACAGTGGGCTTCAGTGACATTCATCGCTGCATAGTGGCCAGTGCTTCGAGGTCTTTTCAGTGGACACAGAGGGAAATACATGTGTTTAAAAAGAGAGAGAAGAAAAATGTGTTCACTCTGATATTAAGTTACCTGTCCTTTCTAATGTTTTCTTTATACTTACAAATCTACATTTTACTTTCAGATTCCTCTTAAAGTTCTGATTATGCAGCAGAGAGGCCATTTCTGTTTTGACTCCTAATTCATCCCTTAGTTCAGAGTGAACTCATGCTCCTTTTTGTCATACAAACTTCAGATTGTCGAGTCTCTTAAAATATTTCCAGAGAATTCCGACATCCTCATTTTTCTTGCAAAGTCTTGAATGAATGTCATGGAGAGAATTTTAAGCCTCCATTATGAATTATTTCCAATGCTTTCCAACTTATTTTCTCTTTAAAAATATTGAATTTTTCTAATTTTTAAACATGTCAGGGTCGTAGGTACATAGACATGGCGATGAACTCATCAACATTTCTGGTTCTAATTACTCTCACAGTTCATTTACATAATTTATTCTAATTGCAGCTACCACAACTGAATTGAAGTGAGTCGATCTGCATATCATTTTTAGTATTATATGTCTCCACAATTGTTCAGGGTATTAACAGTCATTGCTTCAGAACTGAGATAAATTCCAACTGTCTGAGAGTCTCAGAGAGGGAGTATTTCATACAAACCAATGCAACGGCATGAGAATTAGACACTGTTCCCGGTGACAGGTAGTTTCAGAATTAGTTTCAGTCTATTAGAAAAGCTACCCAAGAAAGACTCCTAGGGGCTTGCCCTTGTCTAACTTGATTATGCCAGCATCTTTCTCTGATGGGTAATCGGCTTTTAAATTCAGTTGCAAATAGAAATAAATTAAAGACGAGGTTCAAAGCACAGAAGGGTCGTATACCTCTACTTATAATGGGTTTTGTATCTAGATAACAAGTGCCTCTGACCCTTCAAGACTGGTATGTGACGGAGTAGAAAATACGATCACCTTCAGTCAGTAAACACTACATTTATCTTAGGAGCTGAAAAAGAAACTGGTCCATGTGACTCAAGGCTGGACAGCAGGACGCGAGCACAGCAAATTCTGTTTTTGTAAAGATGGGAGGAAGGTTTTCCTTTATCTGTTATTCCATGCCATGCCCTCCAACTGTTTTCCATGACACACACACACACACACAAACACCAGTAGAGCAAAGCTCTATTGAAAATAATGTGGTATTTAAGCTCTTTAAATTGAGAGGAAAATCCTGGCAGATGTTTTGATCCTGGGAAATGTAACATTTATAAAGGCACAGTTCATCATGCTATGATCACATCTGGACCTGGGCTGCTCGGAGAACTGACCTCGGCAACTGATTTAATTACAAGGCAGCCTGCCATGTCTTCAAATATCTACTTTTCAAAAGCCAGATGGACACTCAGAGCTCATGTCACCCCCTGTCATTTTCTACAGCTTCCAGATGAATGTCCGCCTCATGCAATTATGGAAGGACCCTTCCTTACACATCACACACAGGGGCACGCCCTATTGCCCAGGCTCCCAGCTGATTGAATAACTGTCCCATTTTCATGAAAGAAATAGGAAAGAGACCAAACGCTGCCTGTCACAATTAAGCTTGCTCATCTGTTGCCATCATAACTTCTAGCAGGAGCGCTTCATCTCAATCTTTTTATATCCTGTAAAATCGGCAGAGGAAAAAAAGGTTCAAAGGAAATACCTTGGAAAAAAATACTTTCAGAAAATAAAAAAGGTTTTCTTTATATGTAGAACAAATGACTATATATTCTGAAAATATCCCTTGTTATGTGAGTCGATAACACGTTGCTTCCCTTTAGTTAAAAAGGAAGTTAGAGTAAAAAAGGGTAAAGGGACATCAAATCTGGGTCTGAAGAACATTTTCTGCTGCTCAGCAGACTCACTGAATCAGGTAAGTCAGTTCCCATTTTCTCACATGCTCCACTGTGGCCACCAGATCTCCATTAAGCAGCAATATCGCAATGTACGGGAGCTGGGACAACGTTCTGTTCGCCAGAATAACCTGTGGGTAGATCCAGACCTACCGCTTCCAACTACCAGCGCTCGTGTGTGCACCCAGCCTCTCAGGCCCTGCTTTCCTCCTGTGAGTAAACGGGAAGCACCCCATCCTAGCGGTCACGGGTCAGAGTTAAATGAGGTACTACAATCAGGCCTAGTGACTGGTACAATGCATGCTCTCAAGAAGGGCGTTTCTCTCAGTATTGTCCTAGTAAAATGAGAACAGGAAAGCAAATTAGAGAAAGAGCTGAGTTTCAGTGGTGGCAATAAATTCCCAGCAACCATGGCAAATACCTCATCACATATTCATCCAAAACTTTATGAAACCTATTTACCTTTCGGGCATGAACAAACTTTCAAGGTCACAGGTTCTACATAATTTTAAAGAAGAATTTATTTTAAGTGTTTACTAAATTTCCCTTTTCTGAATTTTAAGTGCAGAATCAACCACCTCATTCCTCCACCCCAATCCAACTATTTAATTCAGTATTATCTTTTGAGATTTGGTTAAAACTAACTAGTAACTCACTAACTAAATCCATCAGTTTCCGCTGTGCCACGAGCTTCATTCCTTTACGTTCTGGAAGGTACAAGTCCTGGCATCCAGGTCTCAGCATCTGAGAGACCATGAATCTTGTCCCAGGTCACAGCAAATCATGGCATCACTTTTAGCTTCTGCCTTACAGCCTAATTGTTTTAGTCCGGTCTCACTGATGGTTCCTTTTCCCCTTGATCATTTTAGCTAATAGTAGTCACCTGATCTATGTGCTGGGGATTAAGCAGACTCTGTCCTCCTGTTGTCCTGTAACCACCTGGCTTTGGGCCAGACACCGACAAAATGTACAACATGCAAAAAAAAGTTCTTACAAAATCAGATTAAAGAAACATAAATGATAGCATTGTTTATGGTCATAAAGATAATATAATCACATAGAATATTCAAGCAATTGGGAAAAATATAAAGAAGAAAGTGAAAATCACCATATTGTTCTCCAACCAAGAAATAATCACAATGAATATTTTGGTTCATGTCATTTGGGAGCTATGCACACATACACATATATATATTTCTATATAAATGTGTTACTCTCTATGCTATTTCATAATTTGTTCATATCGACACTTTAATTTTTCTACTTAATAAAAATCATAAAAATTATAAAAGCTAGGGCTTGGAAGGTCCTTTTATGTAAAATCCTACTTTTAATGCTCAAAAGAAATTTTACAGACATGAGTCAGAAATAAGAAAGATATTTGCTCAAGGGCACAAAGTTGGTATTTGCTCCTGCTGGGATAGGACACGATTTTAATGCAGGCAATTCCATCAAGATGCTCCTTTACAACGGCTGCATTGTATTCACTGAATAAAGATACAGGGTTTATTTTAAATAAATACTGATGGGCACTTAGATTCAATATTTCTGATTTTATTAAAATCTACCGATGATCATCAAATATATTTTTGTGTATATGATCAAATATCTCCTTAGATATATTTCCAAATATAGAATTTCTTGGTTAAAAAATACATGTCTTCAATTTTGACATATATTGCCAGGTTGAACATAACAAGTTTATAGAATACTCATT